>JAGDYQ010000011.1:396269-407955 GCA_021962125.1 Bulinus truncatus
GATTACCCCCCTAAAAAAGGTGGCTTCCAAAAATGTTTATGGGCAAAATTAGTAGGAATATAGTTAGTTTAATTAAAATACTGAATGTTAAGTGAGTGTGTAACACAGAAATCACAAACGCTGCTTAATTTTCCTATTTATTAAGTAATTATATTAAATTTAAAAAAGTAACATTGTTGACGTCAACTTTTCTTGACCTCCCTCCCCTCCCCCTTGTCAACAATTGTCAAAAATTTTCTGACCCCCCTCCCCCCTATTTTGTTGACGTAATTAATGGACAGCCCCTTAAGCAACAACAATGCCAATTGCCAAACACGTGTTTCTCTCGTGCTATAATTCAGCCAATGACGTATGTCAACCCATGCTTACTCCTTTCCCTGTCATATTTCATGACGCTTCGCCCACACATGTCTTGTTCCCCCCCCCCAACTTCCCATCCCAACAAAAAATACGCACAGATGTTCACTAATTGTATCATTCAAGGTCATACATTAGAATTAAGAAATGCCAATCTTATTGTTTCAAGGTCGTATCTCTGATGTATACGTGACAATTTCTGTGAACGGGTTTTTTTTTTCTTTTTTTTTTTTTTTTAAATCTTGTCTGATCTAGTTATAGAATTGGGTTATTTACTGATTTTCTTTTCTGCAACTCTGCTGTGGAAAAATGTATCGGCAGCCAAAACGGCCGGTCCGACAGTTAACCCATAGTGCCAATATCGGTTCGACTATCGGTCGCTCCCCTAGAACAATCGGCCGATCCGATATTAACTGATAGTGCCAATATCGGTCCGATACCGATAGCGATCCGATTATCGGCCGCTCCCTAGAAATGAGTATTCTAGAACGTGTTCGAATTTAACTGTGGCAGAAACTATTCCTAAACGTAACAATTCTATTTAGAACTAGGGAGTAAAAACAGATTTATTTGCTGTAGATGTTAATTGGTCTGCACTATCAGTGGAGGTACTATATATATATTGGATACATTGCCTGCCCCATTACACCCATGGCTGAGTGCATTTGTATCTGTACAAGGGTTCTATTAAACTTCTTGTACAAAGTATTATTGTACACTTTCATTCACTTTCATTGAGAGTTTTCCATTTGTATATTTGACACAGAAATGAAAAAAATAAAACAAAAAAGCATTGTTTGAAAGTAAAGAAGGAAATTATTTTTTTTAATACATTTAGGAAAAGTATACCAAAAAATGTCAAAGGCTTTCATGTTCAATAATTTAACTTTATAAACAAACCCATTAATGAAGCGAATACCCTTTTTTGACTAATAAACTTAAAGACTATAACAGATACATTGGCAAAAAAAGAATTGGCGAAAAAAGAGTGTACAATTATATCTATATTATACATTTGATAAGGTACACTAACATGGAAATATTAAATGTAAAATAGTTTTACAATGGTACCTCAGAATTACATCAAATTCCATTCCATGAAGATGTTTTAATAGGCATATAAACCGGATAGAGACGTTTTTAGTATCTACATCCTTACAAACCTTTGAGCTAAAGATATATAAAATATTAGTGGAATTCTTTAAAACTATGCGCATAAAGAATATGTTTGGCGGTTATTTTATTGTCAATTGTACATTGTTTGTATCTAACTTCATTAACGTATGTACTAAAAAAAGCCACAAGTTACATTTTTAAATTGAAAAAAAAAAAATTCTATCTTTCATTGTATTACTTTTAAAAACTAAATATTGACTAGACCTCAATTCGATTAGTTCCCAACTGTCAACTGTGTCTGTTGCCACCATATTTCATACGTTTCCCAACTGTCAACTGTGTCTGTTGCCACGATATTAGTTCCCAACTGTCAACTGTGTCTGTTGCCACGATATTATTTCCCAACTGTCAACTGTGTCTGTTGCAATCATATTAGTTTGGAATGTTCTCCGAACGTTGATAGCACTGTTCAAACAAAATCGAATTAAACATATTTCATTAATACACTAAATATCTAAAATAAAATTAAAAAAAGAACTACAATCAATTAAGTTCATTTGAAATATGTTTATAGATTGATTCTTTTTCGATACTAATCTTTTATTCTCTTCTGTAAATGGGTGATTTGTTTAAAAATTGTAAGAAATTGTCTGTTACAGATAAGATAAATAAACAAATTGCTTGAACTGTATACAATATAAACTAAATAATAAGAAGAATTACGAACTAAAGTCTGAACCTCTGTTTCTTCTTTCATTAAGTAGATAATAGAAGAACCGCACACATGAGACAGGATGAATATAACGGATGCTGTCATTAACGTTTTCGTCGTTCTGGGTGACCATGTAACTGCTTTGTTAGATGAAGTTAAGTTTTTCCTTTTCTTCAAAACAAGGCTTACTTTAATGAAAATGACACAACTACCAATGGTGACCACAATTAAGGGAAACCACGAGACCAGAGTGTCTACAACATATATATTTAGTGTATCGATAATTGCCTTATTGTTCATGTACACGTCGCCATGGTATATGATCATGTAGTACAAGCTTCTTCCGTTTTTAGATATCTTTTGCCGATAAACAACGTAGATTGAGTTAAAGGATAGCGCCCATGGTAACCAAACGATAAAGGATAGGCAGATGCATATAACACCATTTCTTTTTGTTACAAATTTTCTGAAAGTCATCGGCATGAAAACTGCGAGAATTCTTTCAACTGTTATTAAAATTTGAATCAACGGGTTGACATATTCACCCCAAAATCCAAAAAATGTAAAAACCAGACATGAGATTACCAAAAAATAATAAATATGTCATCGTCTTGAAATCCACAACTCATAGGATAGAGTTTATCTGGACCAAAGTACAAGATGGGAAGTCCATAGTCAACAACAAACACATACTATCTGCAATGACCAGACCAAATAAAAGTATGTTGGATGGTTTGTGAAGACGCTTCGTTTTAATATAACCAAACTGACCATGCTGGCGATAAATCCAAAATATGACAAGAGTGGTTTGACATGGCATTCCAAAACTTGAAAGTAATCAAACTGTTCCAGTGAGTCAGCCTGATACCAACACAAATAGTAACCAATTGTAGTTGTAGCGATGGGTAGTTTAGTGGTGGTACGAGGTGATGTAACTAAACTATTGTCACCTAGAGATGAGGCGTTCATTTCTACAGGCTGTTATTCGTTTTGTTTTTTTAATTCTTATTTTAGGAGAAACGATCTGGAATTAATTAGATTATATTTATGCTTTACATGTATTTTATTTCATACACATTGAAGAAATGTTTAAAGATTTGTTTGTTACTGTTCAGTGTTGATAAATTGTATTAATAGTACACCCTATGATTTATTGACTTGTTGTCAAACTAATATTTAGACTAAAACATTTTATCTTTATCTTGTAACTTCTTTGTTATGGCTTTACAAATCTTTTATAAAAAAGCAAATGTAATTTCTTAAAATATGTAGGCTATTATACAATTATTTACAAAGAATTATTAGTAGTGAAGTTCAATTTAATGTGAGAAAAGTTTCTCTTCTTGTTGACTGTGTCTGCAAAAATATTCTAAATAAAACGTATGTGTCTTAAATTGAGCAATTTAGACGTTCGACATATTTTATTTGTTTGTTGAAAGATTAAAAATTTAACATTTTTAGAGTATTTTCGAAAAAAAATGCTCTATTGTCCCCGTTTTGTCTGTCTGTCTGTCTGTCTGTCTGTCATCACCCTAGATCTCAACAACCATAAGTCCTAGACACATGATGTATATATCATTTTGTAGGTCTTGGCCTGCCAAGAAATGACTTTTTTCCATTTCGCGATCTGACCTCTCAGGGCCGTAAAAGGGGCCTTATAAAGTACCGTTTTTTACTATATAGCGCTAGGTATTAATAATGGACCGCCCTATATCTCAGCAACCATAGTTCTAGACCCATGATGTATATATCATTGTGTAGGTCTTGGCACCCTTGCCAAGTGTACATCAAAGTCCATTTCGCGATTTGACCTCTCAGGGCCAAAATATAAGAGTTTTTTATGTACCGCGTTTTGCTTATATTTTAAATATAAATAATAAAAAAGCTATTCAAAGGGGCGTAATCATTATTTATTTTTGTAACAGTTATTCAACATGACTTACTTCCCGTATATGCATTACACAATAGAATTTATGAACATTTCCAAAATTTACAAATATTTATTTTATTTTATTTCTATTTTTTTTTAGTAAAACTTAATAGTTTTAAAATAATTTTCAAAAATTTTGTGAAACACATGAATTAATTTTATGTTAAAATTGCACGTTTTATACTTTGTTAATATGTTACGTTAACTTTGAGACTAACATATAACATATAACACAATACAACAAATACTTTATTACAACTATAATACAACTTTGCTTATTTAAAGACATGAAAATGCGCTAAAACGTCCTGTGTCCAGAATGGAACAGGCTTAATTGCTTGTTTTCTCTAAAAAGAAGATTCTTTTTACAAGAGTAAAATTAGACACAAGTGACTCATCAAAGAATTTTATCGATCTGTTACTTTACATTTCAAAACTTTTCTTTCATTTTTGATTGTATGATGACACATTTCTAGTTGTTTTCCCTTTTTTAAAGTTTTTATTTTCTCTTAAATATTTTGTTTAAAGTTCTATTCAAACTTATAATATTTAGACTGTAGAAATATTTGAAAAGATTTTAAATTGACAAAATGACAGAATTTATTTAAATATCGTAGACTGTAATTTTTTTCACAACTTTTCTACCTGAAACATATTCCGTGTTTGAATATAAGTTGTTAAGCTACATTATAAAAAATACACAACACTATTGTGAAAACATAAAATTGTTGATTTGATTTGACAGTTCTGCTATGAAAATCTTTAATTCTGAATGTAGTAAATGCCTTCAATTTCACTTGTAATATTTCTGTTGAATATTTAAAGTCTTATTTTACATCGCCAAATAAATACAGAGTTTTAATAAGATTAGAAATAACTAATTTTTGTAGACTAATATTTCTTTATTCCTTTTCTTGCTAGTTATATCCAAATCAATGCTTTGTTATTTGTATGTATGAAATATGTACTTTACAAAATACACATTATCTAGTGGTTGAATGTAAGTAGTATACAGGGTCAACATATCCCTGCATTACAAGAATGTGTAGTTGCCTGAATCAGAATTTAGACGAACAAAAACATAAAATAAATCTGAAAGTTTTAGATAACATGGGAGATCACAAGTTAGATAACATGGGAGATCAAAACTTAGATAACATGGGAGATCACAAGTTAGATAACATGGGAGATCACAAGTTAGATAACATGGGAGATCAAAACTTAGATAACATGGGAGATCACAAGTAAGATAACATGGGAGATCAAAACTTAGATAACATGGGAGATCACAAGTTAGATAACATGGGAGAATACAAGTTAGATAACATGGGAGATCACAAGTTAGATAACATGGGAGATCAAAACTTAGATAACATGGGAGATCACAAGTTAGATAACATGGGAGATCACAAGTTAGATAACATGGGAGATCACAAGTTAGATAACATGGGAGATCAAAACTTAGATAACATGGGAGATCACAAGTTAGATAACATGGGAGATCACAAGTTAGATAACATGGGAGATCAAAACTTAGATAACATGGGAGATCACAAGTTAGATAACATGGGAGATTACAAGTTAGATAACATGGGAGATCACAAGTTAGATAACATGGGAGATCACAAGTTAGATAACATGGGAGATCACAAGTTAGATAACATGGGAGATCAAAACTTAGATAACATGGGAGATCACAAGTTAGATAACATGGGAGATCACAAGTTAGATAACATGGGAGATTACAAGTTAGATAACATGGGAGATCACAAGTTATATAACATGGGAGATCAAAACTTAGATAACATGGGAGATCACAAGTTAGATAACATGGGAGATCACAATTTAGATAACATGGGAGATCAAAACTTAGATAACATGGGAGATCACAAGTTAGATAACATGGGAGATCACAAGTTAGATAACATGGGAGATCAAAACTTAGATAACATGGGAGATCACAAGCTAGATAACATGGGAGAATACAAGTTAGATAACATGGGAGATCACAAGTTAGATAACATGGGAGATCAAAACTTAGATAACATGGGAGATCACAAGTTAGATAACATGGGAGATCACAAGTTAGATAACATGGGAGATCACAAGTTAGCTAACATGGGAGATCACAAGTTAGATAACATGGGAGATCAAAACTTAGATAACAGGGAAGATCACATGTGAGGTTATTATATTTTTAAGTCAATCATCAAAATTTGGTTAATAAAAATATTTGAATAAAATGTGCACAATGGGGTCCGCACTAATCCCATTAAAGAGCCGCATACAATCAGTAGACGCCTTTACACACCACTGTCATTGGAGGGTGGGATATGTGTTCCATTTTTGTTAATGGTTGTTGGATATCGAGTGTGGGTCTTTGATCATGTTATGTTACTCTATCTTGATTTCTATTTTTTGTCTATATAAATACTAATGTAAATGTTCGTTTGTTCATTGGCTTAAATCTCCGAAATATCGTTACTTATTGCTTTGAAATTAAGACACAATGTTGCATTCAAACACGCGTGTTTTTATTAATCTATTATATAGATATAACACCTGTACTATTAAACAAACCAAATCACCCGTATATATTTGGTACTGTAAGAAATTGCTGACAGCATTCTTTACTTTAATCATTACTATTTAATTTTGCTTTCAGGCCAAGAGAGATAATTCTTTTGGGGAGATACGAAAAATCTTTGAAAAATTATAATATTAATAAAAAAAAACAACAGTCCATACAACTGATATTGAGACAAAACAATAACAACACATATTTAAAAATATTATTAAACTAAATAGAAAAAAAAGCAAACAGCAACAAGTTAAATTTTAATATAATTTTTCATGATATTGACAAATCTACAGATCTCGACTCTCGACTAGAGTTCGATCCTCGGTGAGATCCAAGCGAATTTTTCCAGGTTCTTGTGAACGTGGGATAAAATCCTATAAGTCCATTCAGCTTCAAATGGGTACCTGACTTAATATATAAAAGTAACAGTGGCTGAACCTTGTGCTGACCCGTAAGGCGTAATCATTATACGTACCGAACATATAGAAACAGATCTGCCCCGATGGCTTTTTAATTCATCATTTTGATGTTATTTATCGAAGTGGCTATGGTTCTGGTTAACCGTACTCCGTATTATTTTTTTACTGGGTCCGGCTATAGATGTGCGCATGTGCGGCAGACGGTCTGCATTTTATTACATTTTTTTTTTGTTTTAGGGGCTAGGGCTAGGGTTAGGGTTAGGAATAGGGATAGGATTAGGGTTAGGTTTAGGGTTAAGGATAGGTGCAATATCTATAGCCGTAGATTGTGTACTCCTCCTGTGTTCTCCATTAAAAATGAACCATTGATGTAGACAGTAGATAATGTACTTCTCCTGTGTTCTCCATAAAATTTCAGATCATGCTTATGTAATCATATTGATTCATTACATGTTGCTATTGCTTCTCTCAGCTTCGTTCACGGCTGTAGTCACATCTGCTAAGAAACCAGTATTCTAACTACAAGTTAATGAGAGGACCTGGCTGCCAACTCCGCAGAAATATCGATAGACTGGTAACATGAGGTCATCCTCTGGTGAAGCAATTGTTTTTCATATATTAAGCTATCTGAACGAATCATTTTCGGCACACACAATCTACCTCCCGGTTAACTTCTCGTTCGTCTAAAGTCACACTATCCCGAGAGGAATAAACCACAATAAGTAAAGGGAAATAAACCACAATAAGTAAAGGGAAATAAACCACAATAAGTAAAGGGAAATAAACCACAATAAGTAAAGGGAAATAATTTACTGTTTCTTTGTTGGCCTACGATCCACGGACCTGGGGTTGGGGACCACTGATCTACATGATTCGTGGGTCATACAGGGTCATGTAACAATTGTTCCGCGACCAATGTCAGTAAGTAGCTGAGTCTCACGGTGTGTGAAATGCCGGTAAGGATGACATGAAATATCTTGAATCCTATAAATCACTAAATGTCTATTTTTATGGTGCCCTTTTATTTCATTTACAAAAGAGCTTTGGAGGCACCACGGGAGATATAGTGAGGGCATGAGCCATGACCTGAAATATATTTCAGTCCACAACGGTGATTGACAGTCGACAATGGAGCACTTTACCTTTCGACATGTTGTGTGTGTGTGTGTGTGTATGTTTGTGTGTGTGTGTGTGTGTGTGTGTGTGTGTGTGTGAAGTCCCTATAAGTATGAGATTAAAACTCTTAAATCCTATAAACCACTTGTTAAACGGTTTTTAGGGTTTTTTCTTTCATCCCCACCAGAGCCGATAGTGCAATGGCCATGGAAACACCACGGGAGATATAGCGGGGGAACTTTAGCTATGCCCTGAAATATCCATTGGTCCTCATTTGGAGATCGAACCAGGTAGCCTCAGGAGGACAGTTGAGTGCTTTACCCAGGCACGCCGAGAGGGGGGGGGCAGGGGATCGTTGCCAGGGGGCCCGCATATGTAAGGGGGCCTGGCAGCCCCGACCATGTCAATTTTTTGACGACTCATTGTTTATTAAGGGGCCCGCAATGATGTCCTGCCCTGGGGCCCTTGTTGGCTCTCGGCGCCCCTGGCTTTACCCCACGATCATCCGCCCCGCTGCTCGACATGGTAGTTCTTGTCACTTGTGATAATATTGATACATAATGATAACTAGGCCGGAAATAATGGTGGCCAGATAATCGCGCCCAGATAAGTCGAGATTTACTGTAGTATGTAATGATGCAATTATACAATGTAACAACATTTCGGGGATCAAACGTCTTCTATGCTTGCCCGGGCTCCAGAATTTCGCTCAGCGGCCTTAAGGTACGCACAGACCAAGGCGAATTTCGCGTATCTAGCTAACTCACGAAATTCGCCTCCTCTTTCGAGGCAATGTATTTATATGGAGGATCTCAAACCGCGGAGAATTTCCGCTGCCCTATTTCTCACGTGAGATTTTTCTAAGCGCGGAAAACCCTCGCTACACCTAGGCGAAGCGAAAGAGGGCGTCAGACGACCGGATATAATGATTTTTTAAAATTTTCTTTTTTTTTTTGTTTGAAGACGTCGTCGGCAGATATTTTCTTCTTATTATACATTTTCTACAGTTATTGTATTTTACAAGTAAAAAGTAAAAAAAAACACTTACTTTTTGGTATAATCTGATATAATTCAAGTTGCTATATATAAATGTAAGTCTTATTTCTTAATTTTAAGACATTTATATCAATTTTAACCTTGATTTTCATTTGAGTCGATGTTTCTAGGCAGCCATTTTGGATTGTTTACACTCGCGAAACGCGAAAAAACTCTGCAAGAAGCGATGCCGCGAAATTTCTCTGCACCGCCGCGGAAATTCTCCGCGGTTTGAGCATCTCCATATAAATACATTGCCGCGAAAGAGGGGGACGGGTGTGTGAATAAAGAGATGGGGGGTAAAACAACTGCCCCTCCCCTCCTCAACTAGCGCTAGCATCAGGACAATTCAGTGAGAGACTATTCACGTGACCTGGTCTGAGGGGGGCGGGGATCTATTTTAGTCTCTGATATAGGCTAGTGACCAGAGTGAAAGGACAGTAGATTTCTAGATAGAGCCGAGAGGGGTCACAAGTAGATTATCAGTTGATATTGATGTTATTGTACGTAGTGAAATTGATGTTGGACCATATTGCATTTGATGTACCTTGTGTTTATAATAAATATTCCCATATACACGGAATCCAAGTGCCTCTGTTATAAATACTACTGTACGGAGTTTGAAAGCGTCTGTATTTAGACCATCTATAATAGAACGAGTGGTTACAGTGTGAAAGAATCCTAGGCTGACAATACACTAAATACACAGTAGAAGTGGCACTTAAACCAGAACGCAACAGGCCTATATATGTAAATTAATTCATACAAAGGTATGAGCTATTTCTTGTAAATATTGTCAATTTACTGTTGTATGTCATTAAAAAAAAAAAGAGTTCATTTTCGAAATAATAATACAAGTCTTGGAGTTCATTATGTGATTGTCAATTTATTACGTCAACACACTTTAGCATTTTTACACCCCCCTCCCCCCCCCGCACACACACATACAGCCAGGGGCGCAACAAGTATGTTGAAGTTGGTAAGGTCCAAAATATTAGGTAAGATGAAAATTGGTATGTCTGCCCCTAAATTTTGGTAGGGTCGAATACCAGTGGCTTGATTTTTGGTAGGTTCCGGACCCGGACGACCCGTACATCGGTTGCGCCCATGCATACAGCAAGTGTCAAACTTTCGGTGACAATGTTACATGTAGGCCTATAGGTGACAATGTTACATGTAGGCCTATATGTGATAATGTTACATGTAGGCCTATAGGTGATAATGTTACATGTATAGGTGACAATGTTACATGTAGGCCTATAGGTGATAATCCCTTTTTTTTCCTATCGTAATTAGCATGCTACAAAATGGTTCCATTTTACAGAGGTTCAGTAAACAAAATTGAAGTTCAGTGTGTAAGCAGCTCTTAGTGCTTTATTTAGGCCTAAATATTATATAGCATTATGATTTGTAGCCCATATGTGTACTTGTACACATTATATAGGCCAGTCACTAGGAGATAAATTAAAAAGCAGTAAGGGTTTCAGAGGAGGTTCCACTTTCAGAGATTATAAAGGGCATAATAATTGTATGTGGCGTCCAGGACAACGTTTTTTTTTCTCAGGTCTCAATAAGTTAATTAGTCCCCAAAACGTAATAACGGCTCTGCAGATTTCTGACGTAGGCATTGATCGTTAAATGATTTTGACCAGAAAGTATCATATTCATAGTATGCCCATGTCTCAAAGATGCGCTACAAGGAAATGACTTTAGAAACAAATAGTGGAGATATCATCACTTTAATCAAATATTTTTAACTTTTTTTTCTCCTCTAAAAAAAAAAAGAAAGGATTGTCAAGCATTAAGTCTGCAACTTTACAGATGGTGCATCTATTAGAAACTATTGACAAACTTATAATGCGAAAGACATTAAGTGAGTTTTCTATTTCGTCCATCTAGTAGTTCCGGTTGGGTTTTTAGTTTGAAACATAGATATAATAGGGGGCCAATGGTTTGAAATAATTTTCACGATTGTTGACGAGTTCTCTTCAAAATTTTAAGTAAAACATCTTGGTAAAAAACAAAATATTAAAAAGCAAAATTTTCTGAATTAAAGTTACCATACGTTCATATTATTTACGGACAGAGTTTGTATTTCGGATCTCCTTCGTTCTTTTTTTTTCCCTCAATTTGTCAACACTTTCGTCTTATCAAGATTATCCGTACGTTGAAATAAATTATAAAAACATCTCTAGTTAAGCCAAGCATAGAAGGGAGAGTGAATACACAATATTTAAATTAAATGAGTTGTTATTAATCTTAAATAAATATGCACCTACTGTCTGTTTATTATACAGCCACATCATTTGGAAAAATCTACAAACGTACTATGCTATCAGACAAATACTAACATTTTTCACTAGTTTTTTGGCAGTGGCTACGGTCGAACCTACTGAATGTACTTTTTTTTTCACTTCGGG
>JAGDYQ010000011.1:408455-425283 GCA_021962125.1 Bulinus truncatus
TTCTAGAACGTGTTCAAATTTAACCGTGGCAGAAACTATTCCTAAACGTAACAATTCTATTTAGAACTAGGGAGTAAAAACAGATTTATTTGCTGTGGATGTTAACTAGTCTGCACTATCAGTGGAGTTACTGAATACATTTCCTGCCCCATTACATTCATGGCTGAGTGCATTTGTATCTGTAAAAGGGTTATATTAATCTTCATGTACAAAGTATTATTGTACACTTTCATTCACTTTCATTGAGAGTTTCATTTGTATATTTGACACAGAAATGAAAAAAATAAAACAAAAAAGCATTGTTTGAAAGTAAAGAAGGAAATTATTTTTTTAATACATTTAGGAAAAGTATACCAATAAATGTCAAAGGCTTTTATGTTCAATAATTTAACTTTATAAACAAACCCAAATATGAAGCGAATACCCTTTTTGACTAATAAACTTAAAGACTATAACAGATACATTGGCAAAAAAGAATTGGCGAAAAAAGAGTGTACAATTATATCTATATGATACATTTGATAAGGTACACTAACATGGTAATATTAAATGTACAATAGTTTTACAATGGTACATCAGAATTACATCATATTCCATTCCATGAAGATGTTTTCATAGGCATATAAACCGGATAGAGACGTTTTTAGTATTCATCCTTACAAACCTTTGAGCTAAAGATATATAAAATATTAAGTGGAATTCTTAAATTTATGCGCATAAAGAATAAGTTTGGTGGTTATTTTATTGTCAATTTTACATTATTTGTATCTAACTTCATTTACGTATGTACTAAAAAGCCACTAGTTACATTTCTAAATTGAAAAAAAAATTCTATCTTTCATTGTATTACTTTTTTAAAACTAAATATTGACTAGACTCAATTCGATTAGTTCCCAACTGTCAACTGTGTCTGTTGCCACCATATTATTTCCCAACTGTCAACAGTGTCTGTTGCCACGATACTAGTTGCCAACTGTCAACTGTGTATGTTGCCACCATATTATTTCCCAACTGTCAACAGTGTCTGTTGCAACGATATTATTTCCCAACTGTCAACAGTGTCTGTTGCAACGATATTATTTCCCAACTGTCAACAGTGTCTGTTGCAACGATATTATTTCCCAACTGTCAACTGTGTCTGTTGCCACCATATTATTTCCCAACTGTCAACTGTGTATGTTGCCACCATATTATTTCCCAACTGTCAACTGTGTCTGTTGCAACCATATTAGTTTGAAATGTTCTCCGAACGTTGATAGCACTGTTCAAACAAAATCGAATTAAACATATTTCATTAATACACTAAATATCTAAAATAAAATTAAAAAAAGAACTACAATCAATTAAGTTCATTTGAAATATGTTTATAGATTGATTCTTTTTCGATTTTAATCTTTTATTCTCTTCTGTAAATGGGTGATTTGTTTAAAAATTGTAAGAAATTGTCTGTTACAGATAAGATAAATAAACAAATTGCTTGAACTGTATACAATATAAACTAAATAATAAGAAGAATTACGAACTAAAGTCTGAACCTCTGTTTCTTCTTTCATTAAGTAGATAATAGAAGAACCGCACACATGAAACAGGATGAATATAACGGATGCTGTCATTAACGTTTTCGTCGTTCTGGGTGACCATGTAACTGCTTTGTTAGAGGAAGTTAAGTTTTTCCTTTTCTTCAAAACAAGGCTTACTTTAATGAAAATGACACAACTACCAATAGTGACCACAATTAAGGGAAACCACGAGACCAGAGTGTCTACAACATATATATTTAGTGTATCGATAATTGCCTTATTGTTCATGTACACGTCGCCGTGGTATATGATCATGTAGTATAAGCTTCTTCCGTTTTTAGATATCTTTTGCCGATAAACAACGTAGATTGAGTTAAAGAATAGCGTCCATGGTAACCACACTATAAAAGATAGGCAGATGCATATAACAACATTTCTTTTTGTTACGAATTTTCTAAAAGTCATCGGCATGAAAACTGCGAGAATTCTTTCAACTGTTATTAAAATTTGAATCAACGGGTTGACATATTCACCCCAAAATCCAAAAAATGTAAAAACCAGACATGAGATTACCAAAAAATAATTAACTATGTCATCGTATTGAAATCCACAACTTACGGGATAGAGTTTATCTGGACCAAAGTACAAGATGGGAAGTCCATAGTCCATAGTCAACATTAAACACATACTATCTGCAATGACCAGACCAAATAAAAGTATGTTGGATGGTTTGTGAAGACCACTTTGTTTTAATATAACCAAACTGACCATGTTGGCGATAAATCCAAAATAGGACAAGAGTGGATTGACATAGCATTCCAAAACTTGAAAGTAAACAAATTGTTCCAGTGAGTCAGCCTGATACCAACACAAATAGTAACCAATTGTAGTTGTAGCGATGGGTAGTTTAGTGGTGGTACGAGGTGATGTAACTAAACTATTGTTACGTAGAGATGAGGCGTTCATTTCTACAGGCTGTTATTCGTTTTGTTTTTTAATTCTTATTTTAGGAGAAACGATCTGGAATAAATAAGATAATATTTATGCTTTATTTTATTTCATACATATTGAAGAAATGTTTAAAGATGTGTTTGTTACTGTTCAGTGTTGATAAATTGTATCAACTTTACACCTTGTGATTTATTGACTTGTTGTCAAACTAATATTTAGACTAAAACATTTTATCTTTATCTTGTAACTTCTTTGTTATGGCTTTACAAATCTTTTATAAAAAAGCAAATGTAATTTCTTAAAATATGTAGGCTATTATACAATTATTTACAAAGAATTATTAGGAGTGAAGTTCAATTTAATGTGAGAAAATTTTCTCTTCTTGTTGACTGTGTCTGCAAAAATATTCTAAATAAAACATATTTGTCTTAAATTGAGCAATTTAGACGTTTGACATATTTTATTTGTTTGTTGAAAGATTAAAAATTTTACATTTTTTTCTTAAGAAGATTCTTTTACAAGAGTAAAATTAGACACAAGTGACTCATCAAAGAATTTTATCGATCTGTTACTTTACATTTCAAAACTTTTCTTTCATTTTTGATTGTATGATGACACATTTCTAGTTGTTTTCCCTTTTTTAAAGTTTTTTATTTTTCTCTTAAATATTTTATTTAAAGTTCTATTCAAAATTATAATATTTAGACTGTAGAAATATTTGAAAAGATTTTAAATTGACAAGCTGACAGAATTTATTTAAATATCGTAGACTACTTTTTTTCACAACTTTTCTACCTGAAACATATTCCGTGTTTGAATATAAGTAAAGTTGTTAAGCTACATTATAAAAAATACACAACACTATTGTGAAAACATAAAATTGTTGATTTGATTTGACAGTTCTGCCATGAAAATCTTTAATTCTGAATGTAGTAAATGCCTTCAATTTCACTTGTAATATTTCTGTTGAATATTTAAAGTCTTATTTTACATCGCCAAATAAATACAGAGTTTTAATAAGATCAGAAATAACTTATTTTTGTAGACTAATATTTCTTTATTCCTTTTCTTGCTAGTTATATCCAAATCAATGCTTTGTTATTTGTATGTATGAAATATGTACTTTACAAAATACACATTATCTAGTGGTTGAATGTAAGTAGTATACAGGGTCAACATATCCCTGCATTAGAAGAATGTTTAGTTGCCTGAATCAGAATTTAGATGAACAAAAACATAAAATAAATCTGAAAGTTTTAGATAACATGGGAGATCACAAGTTAGATAACATGGGAGATCACAAGTTAGATAACATGGGAGATCAAAACTTAGATAATATGGGAGATCAAAACTTAGATAACAGGGGAGATCACATGTGAGGTTATTATATTTTTAAGTCAATCATCAAAATTTGGTTAATAAAAATATCTGAATAAAATGTGCACAATGGGGTCCGCACTAATCCCATTAAAGAGTCGCATACAACCAGTAGACGCCTTTACACACCACAGTCATTGGAGGGTGGGATATATGTTCCATTTTTGTTAATCTTGATTTCTATTTTTTTTATCTATATAAATACTAATGTAAATGTTCGTTTTTTCATGGGCTTAAATCTCCGAAATATCGTTACTTATTGCTTTGAAATTAAGACACAATGTTGCATTCAAACACGCGTGTTTTGATTAATCTATTATATAGATATAACACCTGTAATATTAAACAAACCAAATCACCCGTATATATTTGGTACTGTAAGAAATTGTTGACAGTATTCTTTACTTTAATCATTACTATTTAATTTTGCTTTCAGGCCAAGAGAGATAATTCTTTTGGGGAGATACGAAAAATCTTTGAAAAATTATAATATTAATAAAAAAAAACAACAGTCCATACAACGGATATTGAGACAAAACAATAACAACACATATTTAAAAATATTATTTAACTAAATAGAAAAAAAAGCAAACAGCAACAAGTTAAATTTTAATATAATTTTTCATGATATTGACAAATCTACAGATCTCGACTCTCGACTAGAGTTCGATCTTCGGTGAGATCCAAGCGAAATTTTCCAGGTTCTTGTGAACGTGGGATAAAATCCTACAAGTCCATTCAGCTTCAAATGGGTACCTGACTTAATGTATAAAAGTAACCGTGGCTTAACTTTGTGCTGACCAGTAAGGCGAAATCATTATACGTACCGAACATATAGAAACAGATCTGCCCCGATGGCTTTTTAATTCATCATTTTGATGTTATTTATCGAAGTGGCTATGGTTCCGGTTAACCGTACTCCGTATTATTTTTTTACTGGGTCCGGCTATAGATGTGAGCATGTGCGGCAGACGGTCTGCATTTTATTACATATTTTTTTTTGTTTTAGGGGCTAGGGCTAGGGTTAGGAATAGGGTTAGGTTTAGGGTTAAGGATAGGTGCAATATCTATAGCCGTAGATTGTGTACTCCTCCTGTGTTCTCCATTAAAAATGAACCATTGATGTAGACAGTAGATAATGTACTCCTCCTGTGTTCTCCATTAAATTTCAGATCATGTTTATGTAGTCATATTGATTAATTAAATGTTGCTATTGCTTCTCTCAGCTTCGTTCACGGCTGTAGTCACATCTGCTAAGAAACCAGTATTCTAACTACAAGTTAATGAGAGGACCTGGCTGCCAACTCCGCAGAAATATCGATAGACTGGTAACATGAGGTCATCCTCTGGTGAAGCAATTGTTTTTCATATATTAAGCTATCTAAACGAATCATTTTCGGCACACACAATCTACCTCCCGGTTAACTTCGCGTTCGTCTAAAGTCACACTATCCCGAGAGAAATAAACCACAATTAGTAAGGGGAAATAAACCACAATAAGTAAAGGGAAATAAACCACAATAAGTAACGGGAAATAAACCACAACAAGTAAAGGGAAATAATTTACTGTTTCTTTGTTGGCCTACGATCCACGGACCTTGGGTTGGGGAGCACTGATCTACATCATTCGTGGGTCATACAGATTGGTTATGTAACAATTGTTCCGCGACCAATATCAGTAAGTAGCTGAGTTTCACGGTGTGTGAAATGGGAGATATAGCGGGGGAACTTTAGCTATGACCTAAAATATCCATTGGTCCTCATTTGGAGATCGAACCAGGTAGCCTCAGGAGGACAGTTGAGTGCTTTACCCAGGCACGCTGAGAGGGGGGCAGGGGGGTCATTGCCAGGGGGCCCGCATATGTAAGGGGGCCTGGCCGCCCCGACCATGTCAATTTTTTGACGACTCATTGTTTATTAAGGGGCCCGCAATGATGTCCTGCCCTGGGGCCCTTGTTGGCTCTCGGCGCCCCTGGCTTTACCCCACGATCATCCGCCCCGCTGCTCGACATGGTAGCTCTTGTCACTTGTGAGAATATTGATACATAATGATAACTAGGCCGGAAATAATGGTGGCCAGATAATCGCGCCCAGATAAGTCGAGATTTACTGTAGTATGTAATGATGCAATTATGCAATGTAACAACATTTCGGGGATCAAACGTCTTCTATGCCCGCCCGGGCTCCAGAATTTCGCTCAGCGGCCTTAAGGTACGCACAGACCAAGGCGAATTTCGCGTATCTAGCTAACTCACGAAATTCGCCTCCTCTTTCGAGGCAATGTATTTATATGGAGGATCTCAAACCGCGGAGAATTTCCGCTGCCCTATTTCTCACGTGAGATTTTTTCTAAGCGCGAAAAAACCCTCGCTACACCTAGGCGAAGCGAAAGAGAGCATCAGACGACCAGATATATGATTTTTTTAAATTTTCTTTTTTTTTTGTTTGAAGACGTCGGCAGATATTTTCTTCTTATTATACATTTTCTACAGTTATTGTATTTTACAAGTGAATAGTGAAAAAAAACACTTTTACTTTTTGGTATAATCTGATATAATTCATGTTTCTATATAAAATGTAGGTCTTATTTCTTAATTTTAAGACATTTATATTAATTTTAACCTTGATTTTCATTTGAGTCGATGTTTCTAGGCAGCCATTTTGGATTGTTTACACTCGCGAAATGCGAAAAAACTCTGCAAGAAGCGATGCCGCGAAATTTCTCTGCACCGCCGAGGAAATTCTCCGCGGTTTGAGCATCTCCATATAAATACATTGCCGCGAAAGAGGGGGACGGGTGTGTAAATAAAGAGATGGGGGGTAAAACAACTGCCCCTCCCCTCCTCAACTAGCGCTAGCATCAGGACAATTCAGTGAGAGACTATTCACGTGACCTGGTCTGAGGGGGGCGGGGATCTATTTCAGTCTCTGATATAAGCTAGTGACTAAAGTGAAAGGACAGTAGATTTCTAGATACAACCGAGAGGGGTCACAAGTAGATTATCAGTTGATATTAATGTTATTGTACGTGGTGAAATTGATGTTGGACCATATTGCATTTGATGTACCTTGTGTTTATAATAAATATTACCCGCATATACACGGAATCCAAGTGCCTCTGTTATAAACACTACTGTATGGAGTTTGAAAGCGTCTGTATTTAGACTATCTATAATAGAACGAGTGGTTACAGTGTGAAAGAATCCTAGGCTGACAATATACTAAATACACAGTAGAAGTGGCACTTAAACCAGCACGCATCAGACCTATATATGTAAATTAATTCATACAAAAGTATGAGCTATTTCTTGTAAATATTGTCAATCTACTGTTGTATGTCATTAAAAAAAAGAGTTCATTTTCGAAATAATAATACAAGTCTTGGAGTTCATTATGTAATTGTCAACACACTTTAGCATTTTTAGACCCCCCCCCCGCACACACACATACAGCCAGGGGCGCAACCAGTATGTTGAAGTTGGTAGGGTCCAAAATATTAGGTAAGATGAAAATTGGCATATCTGCCCCTAAATTTTGGTAGGGTCGAATACCAGTGGCTTGAATTTTGGTAGGGTCCGGACCCGCAGGACCCGTACATCGGTTGCGTCCATGCATACAGCAAGTGTCAAACTTTCGGTGACAATGTTAATGTAGGCCTATAGGTGATAATGTTACATGTATAGGTGACAATGTTACATGTAGGCCTATAGGTGATAATGTTACATGTATAGGTGACAATGTTACATGTAGGCCTATAGATGATAATGTTACATGTATAGGTGATAATGTTACATGTAGGCCTATAGGTGATAATGTTACATGTATAGGTGACAATGTTACATGTAGGCCTATAAGTGATAATGTTACATGTATAGGTGACAATGATACATGTAGGCCTATAGGTGACAATGTTGCATGTAGGCCTATAGGTGATAATGTTACATGTATAGGTGACAATGTTACATGTAGGCCTATAGGTGATAATGTTACATGTAGGCCTATATGTGATGATCCCTTTTTTTCCCTATCGTAATTAGCATGCTACAAAATGGTTCCATTTTACAGAGGTTCAGTAAACAAAATTGAAGTTCAGTGTGCAAGCAGCTCTTAGTACTTTATTTAGGCCTAAATATTATATAGCACTATGATTTTTAGCCCATATGTGTACTTGTACACATTATATAGGCCAGTCACTTGGAGATAAATTAAAAAGCAGTAAGAGTTTCAGAGGAGGTTCCACTTTCAGAGCAGTGTTGTTCAGTTAACTATAACTAAAACGATAACTAGAATGATTGACTTTAGTTAACTATAACTAAAACTAAAACTAGCAAGAATTTTTTAACTATAACTAAATAATAACTAAAATGCTTGCCAAATAAACTAATAATAACTATAACTAAAAAGACTTTCATAACTAATCAGAACAAAGTTTTATAATTTTTGATACACGCCTCACGCATTTCATTATTATAATCTTACTATTAAATGTGGTCTAAAAAGGTGAATGTATTTATTCACGTTATTTCAGAGGGATGTAAAATTAGCGGAAGAGCTTGCGCAATCTACTTTTGCTTTATTTATTTCCGATCTGATGTTACTAATAGTACATAAAAAAAAATTGGGCACTGTAGGGTTAAAGCCATATATATATACGACTAAATCGCTTACGGTGACTGTGGAAATACTTTTTGTTGAAATCGGTGAAATCTGTGATCTACAGAGTGACTGGAAACACATGGTGAGTGAAGTTTCAAAATGTTAATTTTTTTTTGGCAGATAATTTTTTTTTAATATTATTATTTAATTTTAAATTATGAAGATTGATTTATATTGTGACTAGTTGCAAGTACCCGGCTTTGCCCGGGTTTAAAAAAAGATTTTCTGTTTACCTTCTGTTTTCTCCCTACCCCCTCTCTCCCTTCCTCTCTCTCCCTCCCTCCCTCTCTCTCCCTTTCCCTCCTTCCCTTTCTCCCTCCCTCCCTCTCCCTCCCTCTCTCATCTCTCTCCGTCCCTCTCCCATCTCCCTCTCTCCCCTCTCCCCCTCCCTCTCTCCCCCCGTCCATCCTCCTCCCTCCTCCTCCCCTCTCTCCCTCCCTGCCCCCTCTTTCTCTTTATCTCTTCCTCCCCTTTCTCCCATCCTCTCCCTCTCTCCTTCCCTCCCCTCTCTCTCCCTCTCTAACCCCTCTCTCCATCCTTTCTCCCTCCCTCCCCTTTCCACCTCTCTCTCCCTCCTCCTCTCTCCCCTTCCTGCCTCCCTCATTCCCTCTCTCTCCCTCCCTGCCCCCCTCACTTTTTATCTCTCTCCCTCCCTCTCTCCCACCCTCTCTCTCCCTCCCTCCCCTCTCTCCCTCCCCTACCCCCTCTCTCCCTCCCTTCCTTTCTCTCTCCCTCTCCCCCTGCTCCCTTCCCCCTGCTCCCTCTCCCATCTCCCTCTCTCCCCCTCCTTTTCTCCCCCCTGTCCATCCCCCCTCCCTCCTCTCTCTCCCTCCCCCCCCTCTCTCTCTATATATATATATATACTTATTATGGCTTCACACTTCTTCTAAAATCCTTCTTCATTCCTTTACCTTCCTCAAACTGTACAAATCAGAGAGCATGAAAAAACAACAATTCTTTGCATCACAAAGGCACAATACAGCACCAGCGCGCAAGTTCTATTCGATCATCGGGAAATGACGTCACAGAGGAATTTTATTTATGGCGCCGTCGAGATTACTTTAATATAGTAAAATACTAAAATAAAAAAAAAATAATTACAATTAAACTACCCATCGAGATGAAACGAAACCTGTCCTATAACCTTCCCCATGTAATTATGTGTATGTGTAACAAATTTCACGTTATTTGTTTGTCTGGATTTTGAGTTAAAAGGGAACAGACAGACAGACAGACAGACAGACAGACAGACAACAAATGCGTCTTATAAGTATAGAGATGATCGGAGAAGTTAGATTAGACTATAAGAGCAACATAGCACTATGCCGTAGCATATCACACGAAATACGTGAATTATGTTAATTTTCACGCAATTTAAACCAAAAAAACACTTTGAAGGTTACTTACGTTTACAAGTAGGCACTTGTTACGGAACCATACGTATGGTCTCCGTATTTTTTTTACCCGGGTACCAGCCGTAGATAATATTGCTCCACACCCTAACCCTATCCCTAACCCTACCCCTATCCCTAACCCTAATCCTGAAAAAAAAATTCTGAAAAAAATAAATAAAATTTATATATGTCATGTTCCTTATACCCTAATATAATAGTCACGTTTGGTCCCGTAACAAGTGCGTTACAAGTATTGAAAAAGTATTATTATTTATTTATGACAATATTATTCATATAATTAATATGCAATGATATTTACATGGGCGATGGAACTAAAAGAAAGTTCATTCATTTTGCAGCCAAAAAAAAGAGATGGCAAGCTTTGTACAGATGTTTTCTGGTAGAAAACGTGCCAGTAAAGTATGGAAATATTTCAGATATGAAAAACAGGAACAAAAATCGTACTGTAAAGTAGTGCTTAGTAATGGTAAAGTGTGTGCCATGTCCGTTGCCACCAAAAACCCAACGAATCTTAGAAATCATTTGAAGAGCCATCATCATGCAGAATATGAGGAGATTAAAGCAAGAGAATCGGAAGAAGTTGAAGCCAAGAAGCAACAAAGTGAAGCAGGTAAAACTAAAATTGTGTTCATTGAGTTGAATGATTATGTTTCAAATGCATTAAAGGTGTAAATCATGGCCAGTAAAACAATATTTGAATCCAGCTTCAGGTGGTAATCACTCAAATGTAAAGAAACAACACACTTTGCCAGCAGCTGTCAACAGTTGTAAATATACTAAGAGTATCTGGAGTAAAGAATCACCACAGCATAATGACAGGATAAATTCTGTTGCAAACTGGATAGTTCGAACAGGTTTACCAGTCACTTCTATTGATGACCCAAGCTTTCGCAAAATGACCAATGTTTTAAATCCAAAATTCAAATTACTAGGTAAGCCTAATGTAATAATACATTTATAGATAATTTAAAAATATGTTCTAATAAATCTTAATTTGTCAGCTGATAGCAGCAGTTTACAGACACTATATGTAATAAATAAGTGACTTACAATTACAAGTTAATACATGTGATTGTCAAACTTTATTTTAGTTGTGAAAAATTAGCTGATAGCGATTCAAAGTAGTATTTTTCTACCCAAAATATATGCAGGATCTAAATCACTTCAACGAATGATAACTGAGCATTGGAATGAAGGAATTGTTAAACTCAAGGAACTGATTTCTGCTTCTGGTAAAGTCATAATTTGTCTCGATGGATGGTCCAAAACAAACTTGTCTGCATCTTTCTGGGGTTTTTCTGCTTGTTTTTTTTATTCTGTGAAGTTGGTTGTTAGACACGCAATGCTACAACTTGTCCAGCTGCAGCATCCACACACAGGAGAAATGTTGGCTGAAGCTCTACATCGGCGGTTGTTGGAATGGAACATTACATCTAAACAAGTGTTGATGATTGTAGTGGAGCCAACATGACCAAAGCCATCAGATTGCTAAATGAAAGAGATATGGCTGACCAAGAATGTGATAATATTGACATAGGTACAGAGGTAGAATATCTTTCAAATTCGGACAATGATGCCAGTTATGCTGAAGGAAGTAACACTGATAAAGAAGTTGAAGTCAACATTGATCCTGTACCGGCAGACTTAATTTACTCAATTGAATTAGAAGAGTTAGACAAATCTAGTCATATGCCTTATCCTAGTATGGTGTGTCTAGCTCACTCGCTTCAGATTGTGGTGAAAAAAGCATTCAGCCATTATGACAGCCTCCTTACTAAAGTTAGACACATGGTTGGAAAAATTAGAAAGTCAAGTAAAGGGATGGAAAAAATTAAACAACGATGTGGCAAAGTGCTTGTCAGTGATCACAGTACCAGATGGAACAGCACTTACCATATGCTATCTCGCTTTATTGAACTCAAAGCGTGTTTTACTGAATTACTGGCTGAGATGAAAACTGACACACTGTTGATTAGCGAATGAATGCGACTACAAGAATTGTCGGATCTGTTGAAGCCGTTTGCTGTGCAGACTGATAAACTTCAAACAGACAGTCAATCACTTTCTCATATACTGCCTGCAATTATCGAGCTGCAGTGTCACCTACAGTCTTGCAAGGCATCAAAGTCAGTTACATCTACCATGCTGAATGATATGAAGACCAGGTTTAGCTGCATTATAAATCCAGCTGCTGACAATTTCAACCCAATACCAGCAGCAGCATGCCTTCTAAATCCAGACAATTTCAACCCAATACCAGCAGCAGCATGCCTTCTAAATCCAGACAATTTCAACCCAATACCAGCAGCAGCATGCCTTCTAAATCCATCGCTGGCAGTTACTATGATGATAGAAGATGAAGAAATGATAAAGCTGCTTGAGGCTGCCGAAAAATACATAATAAATGAGGTTTGTGTGACTTAATTTTACTCCATCAGACATGCCAAAATTGCTATGTATTAATTATAGTTGTGTTATGACATTTAGTTCACTGCTATGAAAGTCAATCTACTAGGTCTATCTAGTTCTGTTATAATGGTAATGCTATTATTGGTAGTGGGTGGTGGCACTGGCATGGCATGTTGTATAAGTACACAAATTTTGAATAAAAACTGACAATAATGTAAATGAATAATAATCCAACAGCAATTTGTGTTAAGAGTTTTATTTTTGAGGTACTGGTTGCACGTTGGTATAGAGTTAAATACTGATAAAAATTATTATTCTAATTTTTGCTTGTCAGTTGCCATGCCGGTAACCAGTATGTGTAAAAGTACTATATAGTTATTTGTCAATCACATGATTGACTTTTACCATTATGCACATGTTATATACAGGTTAAACAACGAAGATCAAAATCACCAGATAAAATTCAACTGCAGCAGCAGAGTATTCTTCAGATTCAGTTTCCAAACCTGGCAATGAAACTTTCTGCATCTGACAGTGCCACACCTCATCAGTTGCAGATGTCAGAAATTAATGTGGCCACCGGCATGATCAACAAGTACATTGCTGACATCCGATGCAATGCAATCACAGACAATGCCATACCATTTTGGTTGAGAAGCTGTCCGAAGTCGTACAGTCAACTTGCACCTATGGCTCTAGACCTATTAGCCCACCTGCTTCTCAAGCGTTTGTTGAACAGCTGTTTTCAGTTTGTGGGATGCTGACCACCGGGAGGAGGAACAGAATGGATAAGTCGCTGGAAATGAGAGTATGGCTGAAAGTCAACAGTGACTTGCTGAACGAAATTATTTAATTAAAAAGAATTAGGCAACAATTTGTTTGATGTAACAATTTGAAATAAAGCGAGTTGAATTTTTTATTCAACTTTGAAGTCACTTTTACTACTGGTTTTTACAAACTTAATAGTTTTCAAAATTTTTTTAAAACTTATTTTCTGTTCACTTCACATGTGTAGTGTGATAGTGTAGTGTGTGGTGCAGTGGATGTTGAAATTTATTGGCATGTATCTGTCGTATGATGGGCATTTGAAGTTTTGCAGTGCTTACGAAAATTATTCAATAACTATAACTATAACTAAATAATAATAAAAATGATTGAGGAAAAAACTAACTATAACTATAACTAAAATGAATTTAAAACTATAACTAAATAATAATAAAAATTATTGCTAAAAAACTAATCAAAACTATAACTAAAATGATTTTAATAACTAGAATATCACTGTTTCAGAGATTATTAAAGGGCATAATAATTGCATGTGGCGTCCAGGACAACGTTTTTTTCTCAGGTCTCAATAAGTAAATTAGTCCCCAAAACGTAATAACGGCTTTGCAGATTTCTGACGTAGGCATTGATCGTTACATGAATCTGACCAGAAAGTATCATATTCATAGTAAGCCCATGTCTCAAAGATGCGCTACAAGGAAATGACTTGACCCGCGAAAGTGGAGAAATGATTAGCACTATAGTCTAATAACTTTTGAATCTTTTTTTTTCCTCTGGAAAAGAAGTATGGGCATTGTCAAGCATTTAAGTCTGCAACTTTACAGATGACATCTATTAGAAACTATTGACAAACTTATAATGCGAAAGACATTAAGTATTTTCTATTTCGTCCATCTAGTAGTTCCGGTTGCATTTAGTTTGAAACATAGATATAATAGGGGCCTATGGTTTGAAACAATTTTGACGATTGTTGACGAGTTCTTTCAAAATTTTAAGTAAAACATCTTGGTAAAAGTAACAAACATTAAAAAAAGCAAAATTTCTTGAATTAAAGTTACCATACGTTCATATTATTTACGGACAGAGTTTGCATTTTTGATCTCCTCGTTCTTTTTTTTTTCTTCTCAATTTGTCAACACTTTCGTCTTATCAAGATTATCCGTACGTTGAAATCAATTATAAAACATCTCTAGTTAAGCTAAGCATAGAATTGAGAGTGAATACACAATATTTAAATTAAATGAGTTACATAATTTTTAAATAAGCAACTACTGCCTGATTATTCTACAGCCATCATTTGGGAAAAATCTACAAACGTACTATGCTATCAGACAAATACTAACATTTTTTATTATGTGGCGATATAACTTCAAGAAAGCCTTTGATCAAGTATGGAATGGTATAAAAATTTTATCAAAGCACCTACCTTAAAAAGTAAAATCCCCTTAAACCCGTAAGTGCTAATCTGGGTAGATGAGTCTGTTAAAATATGTGTGTATCTAGAGTAGAGAGGGATTAAAATTATAAAATGCTAAACATATACCACAATTGATTATTGCTCCCCCCAATGATATAGCACTGAACAAACCCAATTTCATCCCCACTACACAAAAAATTCTTGATTGTCACAACAGACATAGGTAACAAGAACAAGGTAAATAAACAGTTTATTTATTGCATCATTAATAGTATAAAATACTATGTAATATGATAAATGCATATTAAAATTATCAGAAAAGTTTCATGCTAAATACAGTCACAAAATAAAAAAAAAATGTTCCTGATATTTCTACCATACCTTGCTGGGACTCTTTATTTTCAACCTTTCTATCTAATAATAAGCTCAATAAACTTTGTAAACTATTATCGGAACTTAATCGAATTCCACAAAAGTAAAATCCATTGTATTATTTTGTAACTAAGCAAGTGTTTCTAATTTATTGCATTGTATTTGTTGTAATTAAGCTAATAGGCATATAAATAATTATTTCACTCTTTTCCATTGAATGTTTATTTATTAGGATCTTTTTACAGTGAAAGTTGACTTAGCCAGTTATACAAATTTTTTCTTAAATGCACTTCTTATTACGGTAATTAGAATTGAGTAAACTTAAAAATTATTCCATATATAGACATTTCTAGAATAAATTTAATCTCGTGTTCTTTGTACATGATTATCATGCATAGATGTAGATGATTATCATGCATAGCTGTAGATGATTATCATGCATAGCTGTAGATGATTATCATGCATAGCTGTAGATGCTAAATATGGTTTTATTTCTGTTTTATTTTATAGCAAGCAGTTATGTGACATGGTCACTACATCTGGTGATAAAATGTACTTATACTTACACCTGACATTCTTAGTTTGATAACTTTCATTTGATCAATGATAGTTAACACCAATCAAGTCAGTCTTCAATAAAACGAGTCAGTGATACTAGTGCTTACACCCTTTACAGTTAGAGCATTGTAATCCAGTTAATTAATGGTGGGGATATTCGCTCAGATTGTAGACAATGTTGAAACCTTTGTTTGTCTTTTAGTATTTTAAAAGGATGACTAAGCAGACTTTATTCAAGGTAGTTCTTTATTTCTCACAAATATTATGTTAATAAATTTAAGGATAAATTATCTTCTTAACTAGTAATTATTAGCCATTATTTACAATATACTAAAGTATTGTATTTAAAAAGAAATGACATTTCAGTTGTGTGCTCTTGCTTTAAATTTATGAAATGTCTTATAATATTAATTTTCATTGCTACTACACCAGCATATTTAAATTTTAAGACAAACATAGGTTGTTAACTGTAGTAGTTTTTTTTTTACTATTAATTCATTCTTTTTAGTTGTAAAACTGTTTTTTTTTTAAACCCACTCATTGGAATATTTGTCAGTTGGCAGACAATGTTGCTGTTACGTTTAGAAGTTACCCCCCCCCCCTTTTGTACACGCACCTCCCGCCAGTATCGAGTGACTCATCAGTTGACCATGGAACATAACCCAGGGTCATGGTCAGAAATGTTACATCTAGAATTTACCCTCCCCTCCCCGTTTCCACCTCCACTGCCAATTTAAATTTACCCCGCCAATACGGACCCTCTTGCTCCTCATCAGTTGACCATGGAATGTAACGCAAGGCCATGGATATGTTACGCCAAGAATTCACCGCACCTCTTCCCCCCCCCCATGTAACGTGTCAAGCTTAACCCCTTCAGTGCTAGCCCACGCCACACACACCTCCCACGAATGTAAAACGCTACTGTCAAACTTAACCCCTTCCATACTAGTATCAACTGTCCCAATCGCACCTCCCGCCAGTGGCGACTCCATTTAAAAGTTGTTCCTATCAGTTCATCCTGCCTTTGCACACGGATTATCTACTGTCCCACTCGCAACCCGCCAGCCTTTATAAAGTAGACGCAGAATGTATCTAGACAGAGAGAGAGAGTGGGGAGTCGGCCTCGCATACTTGGAGCAGTCGGTCCTGTAGATTTAGAGAAGTTTTATAGCATATTTAGAATAGAGAGTCTGCGTGTAAAATATTAAGTTTTGTTCTAGTGTGCATTAAACTAAGTGTTGTAGTATATACTCCTGAGTTCTGTTGCTTGCATATTAGTACAGTTAATAGAGTTAAAGATTTGGTAATTTTCTAAATTACCTGGCGAGCCTGCTATATATATATTAGTAGAAATACCGCACGTAACA
>JAGDYQ010000011.1:425783-685096 GCA_021962125.1 Bulinus truncatus
CCAGACACTCGAAGAGATGTGGGTAGCTAGTAGCCTCTGACATGGACACTCGACGAAATGTGGGTAGCTAGTAGCCTCTGACATGGACAGCCGGCGAGGTGTGGGTAGCTAGTAGCCTCTGACATGGACACTCGACGAGATGTGGGTAGCCTCTTACATGGACAACCGGCGAGGTGTGGGAAGCTAGTAGCCTCTGACCCAGACACTCGACGAGATGTGGGTAGCTAGTAGCATCTAACCCAGGCAAACGGCGAGATGTGGGTAGCTAGTAGCCTCGGACACAGACACTCGACGAGATGTGGGTAGCTAGTAGCCTCTGATACAGACACCCGGCGATGTGTGGGTAGCTAGTAGCCTCTGACCCAGACACTCGACGAGATGTGGGTAGCATCTAACCCAGGCAAACGGCGAGATGTGGGTAGCTAGTAGCCTCTGACACGGACACTCGACGAGATGTGGGTATTTAGTAGCCTCTTACATGGACACCCGGCGAGGTGTGGGTAGCTAGTAGCCTCTGACACGGACACTCGACGAGATGTGGGTAGCTAGTAGCCTCTGACACGGACACCCGGCGAGGTGTGGGTAGCTAGTAGCCTCTGACACGGACACTTGATGAGATGTGAGTAGCTAGTAGCCTCTGCCACAGTCAAACGGCGAGATGTGGGTAGCTAGTAGCCTCTGACCCAGACACCCGGTGAGGTGTGGGTAGCTAGTACCCTCTGACACGGACACTCGACGAGATGTGGGTATCTAGTAGCCTCTGACCCAGACACTCGACGAGATGTGGGTAGCTAGTAGCCTCTGACCCAGACTCTCGACGAGATGTGGGTAGCTAGTAGCCTCTGACATGGACACCCGGCGAGGTGTGGGTAGCAAGTAGCCTCTGACATGGACACCCGGCGAGGTGTGGGTAGCTAGTAGCCTCTGACACGGACACCCGGCGAGGTGTGGGTAGCTAGTGGCCTCTGACATGGACACCCGGCGAGGTGTAGGTAGCTAATAGCCTCTGACATGGACACCTGGCGAGGTGTGGGTAGCTAGTAGCCTCTGACATGGACACCCGGCGAGTTGTGGGTAGCTAGTAGCCTCTGACATGGACAACCGGCGAGGTGTGGGTAGCTAGTAGCCTCTGACATGGACACCCGGAAAGGTGTGGGTAGCTAGTAGCCTCTGACATGGGCACCCGGCGAGGTGTGGGTAGCTAGTAGCCTCTGACACGGACACCCGGCGAGGTGTGGATAGCTAGTAGCCTGTGACATGGACACCCGGCGAGATGTGGGTAGCTAGTAGCCTCTGACATAGACACCCGGCGAGGTGTGGGTAGCTAGTAGCCTCTGACATGGACACCCGGCGAGTTGTGGGTAGCTAGTAGCCTCTGACACAGACAAACGGCGAGATGTGGGTAGCTAGTAGCCTCTGACCCAGACACCCGGCGAGGTGAGGGTAGCTAGTACCCTCTGACACGTACAATCGACGAGATGTGGGTAGCTAGTAGCCTCTAACCCAGACAAACGGTGATATGTGGGTAGCTAGTAGCCTCTGACACAGACAAACGGTGAGATGTGGGTAGCTAGTAGCCTCTGACCCAGACACCCAGCGAGATGTGGATAGCTAGTAGCCTCTGACCCAGACAAACGGCGAGATGTGGGTAGCTAGTAGCCTCTAACCCAGACAAACGGCGAGATGTGGGTAGCTAGTAGCTTCTGACCCAGACACCCGTCGAGATGTGGGTAGCTAGTAGCCTCTGACACTGACACCCGGCGAGATGTAGGTAGCTAGTAGCCTCTGATACAGACACCCGGCGAGGTGTGGGTAGCTAGTAGCCTCTGACCCAGACACTCGACGAGATGTGGGTAGCTAGTAGCATCTAACCTAGGCAAACGGCGAGATGTGGGTAGCTAGTAGCCTCCGACACAGACACTCGACGAGATGTGGGTTGCTAGTAGCCTCTGATACAGACACCCGGCGATGTGTGGGTAGCTAGAAGCCTCTGACCCAGACACTCGACGAGATGTGGGTAGCTAGTAGCATCTAACCCAGGCAAACGGCGAGATGTGGGTAGCTAGTAGCCTCGGACACAGACACTCGACGAGATGTGGGTAGCTAGTAGCCTCTGACATGGACACCCGGCGAGGTGTGGGTAGCTAGTAGCCTCTGATATGGACACCCGGCGAGGTGTGGGTAGCTAGTAGCCTCTGACATGGACACCCGGCGAGGTGTGGGTAGCTAGTAGCCTCTGACATGGACACCCGGCGATGTGTGGGTAGCTAGTAGCCTCTGACATGGACACCCGGCAAGGTTTGGGTAGCTAGTAGCCTCTGACACGGACACTCGACGAGATGTGGGTAGCTAGTAGCCTCTTACAGGGACACCCGGCGAGGTGTGGGTAGCTAGTACCCTCTGACACGGACACTCGACGAGATGTGGGTAGCTAGTAGCCTATGACACGGACACCCGGCGAGGTGTGGGTAGCTAGTAGCCTCTGACACGGACACTCGATGAGATGTGAGTCGCTAGTAGCCTCTGCCACAGACAAACGGCGAGATGTGGGCAGTTTGTAGCCTCTGACCCAGACACCCGGTGAGGTGTGGGTAGCTAGTATCCTCTGACACGGACACTCGACGAGATGTGGGTAGCTAGTAGCCTCTGACACAGGCAAACGGCGAGATGTTGGTAGCTAGTAGTCTCTGGCCCAGACAACCGGTTAGGTATGGGTAGCTAGTACCCTCTGACATGGACACCCGGCGATGTGTGGGTAGCTAGTAGCCTCTGACCCAGACACTCGACGACATGTGGGTAGCTAGTAGCATCTAACCCAGGCAAACGGCGAGATGTGGGTAGCTAGTAGCCTCTGACACGGACACTCGACGAGATGTGGGTAGCTAGTAGCCTCTTACATGAACACCGGGCGAGGTGTGGGTAGCTAGTAGCCTCTGACACGGACACTCGACGAGATGTGGGTAGCTAGTAGCCTCTGACATGGACACCCGGCGAGGTGTGGGTAGTTAGTAGCCTCTGACATGGACACCCGGCGAGGTGTGGGTAGCTAGTAGCCTCTGACATGGACACCCGGCAAGGTGTGGGTAGCAAGTAGCCTCTGACATGGACACCCGGCGAGGTGTGGGTAGCTAGTAGCCTCTGACATGGACACCCGGCGAGGTTTGGGTAGCTAGTAGCCTCTGACGAGGACACTCGACGAGATGTGGGTAGCTAGTAGCCTCTTACATGGACACCCGGCGAGGTGTGGGTAGCTAGTAGCCTCTGACACAGACACTCGGCGAGATGTGGGTAGCTAGTAGCCTCTGATACAGACAACCGGCGAGGTGTGGGTAGCTAGTAGCCTCTGACCCAGACACTCGACGAGAAGTGGGTAGCTAGTAGCATCTAACCCAGGCAAACGGCGAGATGTGGGTAGCTAGTACCCTCTGACACAGACACCCGGCGAGATGTGGGTAGCTAGTAGCCTCTGATATGGACAACCGGCGAGGTTTGGGTAGCTAGTAGCCTCTGACATGGACACCCGGAGAGTTGTGGGTAGCTAGTAGCCTCTGACATGGGCACCCGGCGAGGTGTGGGTAGCTAGTAGCCTCTGACACGGACACCCGGCGAGGTGTGGATAGCTAGTAGCCTGTGACATGGACACCCGGCGAGGTGTGGGTAGCTAGTAGCCTCTGACATGGACACCCTGCGAGGTGTGGGTAGCTAGTAGCCTCTGACATGGACACCCGGCGAGTTGTGGGTAGCTAGTAGCCTCTGACATGGACAACCGGCGAGGTGTGGGTAGCTAGTAGCTTTTGACATGGACACCCGGCGAGGTGTGCGTAGCTAGTAGCCTCTGACACGGACACCCGGCGAGGTTTGGGTAGCTAGAAGCCTCTGACACGGACACTCGACGAGATGTGGGTAGCTAGTAGCCTTTGACACGGACACTCGACGAGATGTGGGTAGCTAGTAGCCTCTGACACGGACACCCTGCGAGGTGTAGGTAGCTAATAGCCTCTGACACGGACACTCGACGAGATGTGGGTAGCTAGTAGCCTCTGACACAGGCAAACGGCGAGATGTGGGTAGCTAGTAGCCTCTGACCCAGACACCCGGCGAGGTGAGGGTAGCTAGTACCCTCTGACACGTACACTCGACGAGATGTGGGTAGCTAGTAGCCTCTAATCCAGACAAACGGTGATATTTGGGTAGCTAGTAGCCTCTGACACAGACAAACGGTGAGATGTGGGTAGCTAGTAGCCTCTGACCCAGACACCCAGCGAGATGTGGGTAGCTAGTGGCCTCTGATACAGACACCCGGCGAGGTGTGGGTAGCTAGTAGCCTCTGACCCAGACACTCGACGAGATGTGGGTAGCTAGTAGCATCTAACCTAGGCAAACGGCGAGATGTGGGTAGCTAGTAGCCTCCGACACAGACACTCGACGAGATGTGGGTTGCTAGTAGCCTCTGATACAGACACCCGGCGATGTGTGGGTAGCTAGTAGCCTCTGACCCAGACACTCGACGAGATGTGGGTAGCTAGTAGCATCTAACCTAGGCAAACGGCGAGATGTGGGTAGCTAGTAGCCTCGGACACAGACACTCGACGAGATGTGGGTAGCTAGTAGCCTCTGACATGGACACCCGGCGAGGTGTGGGTAGCTAGTAGCCTCTGATATGGACACCCGGCGAGGTGTGGGTAGCTAGTAGCCTCTGACATGGACACCCGGCGAGGTGTGGGTAGCTAGTAGCCTCTGACATGGACACCCGGCGAGGTGTGGGTAGCTAGTAGCCTCTGACATGGACACCCGGCAAGGTTTGGGTAGCTAGTAGCCTCTGACACGGACACTCGACGAGATGTGGGTAGCTAGTAGCCTCTTACATGGACACCCGGCGAGGTGTGGGTAGCTAGTACCCTCTGACACGGACACTCGACGAGATGTGGGTAGCTAGTAGCCTATGACACGGACACCCGGCGAGGTGTGGGTAGCTAGTAGCCTCTGACACGGACACTCGATGAGATGTGAGTCGCTAGTAGCCTCTGCCACAGACAAACGGCGAGATGTGGGCAGCTTGTAGCCTCTGACCCAGACACCCGGTGAGGTGTGGGTAGCTAGTACCCTCTGACACGGACACTCGACGAGATGTGGGTAGCTAGTAGTCTCTGACCCAGACAACCGGTTAGGTGTGGGTAGCTAGTACCCTCTGACATGGACACCCGGCGAGGTTTGGGTAGCTAGTAGCCTCTGACACGGACACTCGACGAGATGTGGGTAGCTAGTAGCCTCTTACATGGACAACCGGCGAGGTGTGGGTAGCTAGTACCCTCTGACACGGACACTCGACGAGATGTGGGTAGCTAGTAGCCTATGACACGGACACCCGGCGATATGTGGGTAGCTAGTAGCCTCTAACCCAGACAAACGGTGATATGTGGGTAGCAAGTAGCCTCTGACACAGACATACGGCGAGATGTGGGTAGCTAGTAGCCTCTGGCCCAGACACCCGGCGAGGTGTGGGTAGCTAGTACCCCCTGACACGGACACTCGACGAGATGTGGGTAGCTAGTAGCCTCTAACCCAGACAAACGGTGATATGTGGGTAGCTAGTAGCCTCTGACAAATACAAACGGTGAGATGTGGGTAGCTAGTAGCCTCTGACCCAGACACCCGGCGAAATGTGGGTAGCTAGTAGCTTCTGACCCAGACAAACGGCGAGATGTGGGTAGCTAGTAGCCTCTAACCCAGACACCCGGCGAGATGTGGGTAGCTAGTAGCCTCTGACCCAGACAAACTACGAGATGTGGGTAGCTAGTAGCCTCTAACCCAGACAAACGGCGAGATGTGGGTAGCTAGTAGCCTCTGACCCAGACACCCGGCGAGATGTGGGTAGCTAGTAGCCTCTAACCCAGACAAACGGCGAGATGTGGGTAGCTAGTAGCCTCTGACGCAGACACCCGGCGAGATGTGGGTAGCTAGTAGCCTCTGACACAGACACCCGGCGAGATGTGGGTAGCTAGTAGCCTCCGACACAGACACTCGACGAGATGTGGGTTGCTAGTAGCCTCTGATACAGACACCCGGCGATGTGTGGGTAGCTAGTAGCCTCTGACCCAGACACTCGACGAGATGTGGGTAGCTAGTAGCCTCTGATACAGACACCCGGCGAGGTGTGGGTAGCTAGTAGCCTCTGATATGGACACCTGGCGAGGTGTGGGTAGCTAGTAGCCTCTGACATGGACACCCGGCGAGGTGTGGGTAGCTAGTAGCCTCTTACATGGACACCCGGCGAGGTGTGGGTAGCTAGTACCCTCTGACACGGACACTCGACGAGATGTGGGTAGCTAGTAGCCTATGACACGGACACCCGGCGAGGTGTGGGTAGCTAGTAGCCTCTGACACGGACACTCGATGAGATGTGAGTCGCTAGTAGCCTCTGCCACAGACAAACGGCGAGATGTGGGCAGCTAGTAGCCTCTGACCCAGACACCCGGTGAGGTGTGGGTAGCTAGTACCCTCTGACACGGACACTCGACGAGATGTGGGTAGCTAGTAACCTCTAACCCAGACAAACGGTGATATGTGGGTAGCTAGTAGCCTCTGACACAGACAAACGGTGAGATGTGGGTAGCTAGTAGCCTCTGACACGGACACTCGACGAGATGTGGGTAGCTAGTAGCCTATGACACGGACACCCGGCGAGGTGTGGGTAGCTAGTAGCCTCTGACACGGACACTCGATGAGATGTGAGTCGCTAGTAGCCTCTGCCACAGACAAACGGCGAGATGTGGGCAGCTAGTAGCCTCTGACCCAGACACCCGGTTAGGTGTGGGTAGCTAGTAGCCTCTGACACGGACACTCGATGAGATGTGAGTCGCTAGTAGCCTCTGCCACAGACAAACGGCGAGATGTGGGCAGCTAGTAGCCTCTGACCCAGACACCCGGTGAGGTGTGGGTAGCTAGTACCCTCTGACACGGACACTCGACGAGATGTGGGTAGCTAGTAACCTCTAACCCAGACAAACGGTGATATGTGGGTAGCTAGTAGCCTCTGACACAGACAAACGGTGAGATGTGGGTAGCTAGTAGCCTCTGACACAGACACCCGGCGATGTGTGGGTAGCTAGTAGCCTCTGACCCAGACACTCGACGAGATGTGGGTAGCTAGTAGCATCTAACCCAGGCAAACGGCGAGATGTGGATAGCTAGTAGCCTCGGACACAGACACTCGACGAGATGTGGGTAGCTAGTAGCCTCTGACATGGACACCCGGCGAGGTGTGGGTAGCTAGTAGCCTCGGACACAGACACTCGACGAGATGTGGGTAGCTAATAGCCTCTGACATGGACACCCGGCGAGGTGTGGGTAGCTAGTAGCCTCTGATATGGACACCCGGCGAGGTGTGGGTAGCTAGTAGCCTTTGACATGGACACCCGGCGAGGTGTGGGTAGCTAGTAGCCTCTGACACAGGCAAACGGCGAGATTTGGGTAGCTAGTAGCCTCTGACCCAGACACCCGGTTAGGTTTGGGTAGCTAGTAGCCTCTGACACGGACACTCGACGAGATGCGGGTAGCTTGTAGCCTCTTACATGGACACCCGGCGAGGTGTGGGTAGCTAGTACCCTCTGACACGGACACTCGACGAGATGTGGGTAGCTAGTAGCCTATGACACGGACACCCGGCGAGGTGTGGATAGCTAGTAGCCTCTGACACGGACACTCGACGAGATGTGGGTAGCTAGTAGCCTCTGACACAGGCAAACCGCGAGATGTGGGTAGCTAGTAGCCTCTGACACAGACACCCGGCGAGATGTGGGTAGCTAGTAGCCTCTGATACAGACAAACGGCGAGATGTGGGTAGCTAGTAGCCTCTGACCCAGACACCCGGCGAGGTGTGGGTAGCTAGTACCCTCTGACACGGACACTCGACGAGATGTGGGTAGCTAGTAGCCTCTAACCCAGACAAACGGTGATATTTGGGTAGCTAGTAGCCTCTGACACAGACAAATGGTGAGATGTGGGTAGCTAGTAGCCTCTGACCCAGACACCCGGCGAAATGTGGGTAGCTAGTAGCCTCTGACCCAGACAAACGGCGAGATGTGGGTAGCTAGTAGCCTCTGACACAGACACCCGGCGAGATGTTGGTAGCTAGTAGCCTCTGACACAGACACCCGGCGAGATGTGGGTAGCTAGTAGCCTCTGATACAGACACCCGGCGAGGTGTGGGTAGCTAGTAGCCTCTGACCCAGACACTCGACGAGATGTGGGTAGCTAGTAGCATCTAACCTAGGCAAACTGCGAGATGTGGGTAGCTAGTAGCCTCGGACACAGACACTCGACGAGATGTGGGTAGCTTGTAGCCTCTGACATGGACACCCGGCGAGGTGTGGGTAGCTAGTAGCCTCTGACATGGACACCCGGCGAGGTGTGGGTAGCTAGTAGCCTCTGACATGGACACCCGGCGAGGTGTGGGTAGCTAGTAGCCTCTGACACGGACACTCGACGAGATGCGGGTAGCTAGTAGCCTCTTACATGGACACCCGGCGAGGTGTGGGTAGCTAGTACCCTCTGACACGGACACTCGACGAGATGTGGGTAGCTAGTAGCCTCTGACACGGACACCCGGCGAGGTGTGGGTAGCTAGTAGCCTCTGACACGGACACTCGATGAGATGTGAGTCGCTAGTAGCCTCTGCCACAGACAAACGGCGAGATGTGGGTAGCTAGTAGCCTCTGACCCAGACACCCGGTGAGGTGTGGGTAGCTAGTACCCTCTGACACGGACACTCGACGAGATGTGGGTAGCTAGTAGCCTCTGACACAGGCAAACGGCGAGATGTGGGTAGCTAGTAGCCTCTGACCCAGACACCCGGTTAGGTGTAGGTAGCTAGTACCCTCTGACACGGACACTCGACGAGATGTAGGTAGCTAGTAGCCTCTGACACAGGCAAACGGCAAGATGTGGGTAGCTAGTAGCCTCTGACCCAGACACCCGGTGAGGTGTGGGTAGCTAGTAGCCTCTAACCCACACAAACGACGAGTTGTGGGTAGCTAGTAGCCTCTAACCCAGACAAACGTCGAGATGTGCGTAGCTAGTAGCCTCTGACACAGACACCCGGCGAGATGTGGGTAGCTAGTAGCCTCTGACCCAGACACTCGACGAGATGTGTGTAGCTAGTAGCCTCTGACCCAGACACTCGACGAGATGTGGGTAGCTAGTAGCCTCTAACCCAGGCAAACGGCGAGATGTGGGTAGCTAGTAGCCTCTGACACAGACACCCGGCGAGATGTGGGTAGCTAGTAGCCTCTGACACAGACACCCGGCGAGATGTGGGTAGCTAGTAGCCTCTGACCCAGATACTCGACGAGATGTGGGTCGCTAGTAGCCTCTGACCCAGACACTCGACGAGATTTGGGTAGCTAGTAGCCTCTGACCCAGACACTCGACGAGATGTGGGTAGCTCGTAGCCTCTGACCCAGACACTCGACGAGATGTGGGTAGCTAATAGCCTCTGACCCAGACACTCGACGAGATGTGGGTAGCTAGTAGCTTCTAACATGGACACCCGGCGAGCTGTGGGTAGCTAGTAGCCTCTAGCCCAGACAAACGGCGGGATGTGGGTAGCTAGTACCCTCTGACATAGGCACCCGGCGAGTGTTATAGTGTAGATTTGTTAAATTCTCGACTACATTACATCGATTTGATAATTTCTGGCTTATATTACTCCGGTTTGTTAAATTCTCGACTATATTACTCCGATTTGATAAATTCTCGACTATAATACTGCGATTTGTTAAATTCTCTACAATATTACTCTGATTTGTTAAATTCTCGCCTATATTACTCCGATTCTTTACTTTGTCACATGATATTTCAATGATAACATTGACCTGCTTATAGTAGGGATGTGTTTATGTGAATATGCGTGCTTATGTGTGTGCATGTTTTGTGTATGTGTGTGTATTAAGGATCATTTCACACTGTATTTTAAAAACTATGGATTATATTATTGTTTAATTTAATTTTATAAACTACACCTATGAAAATGCGGGGCCCATAGCTGCCGCATAGATTGCAGTGGCCAAAGGCCGGCCATGCTTGAGTTACACACTTACTTTGTCCCAGAATTCAAACACCCTTAAAAATTAATAACCTGAACATTGAAATTAATGAAATAAATAGAATTCGTTTCGAGATAAAAGATTTTTTTTTATTATTATTATTTAGATCCGGTATTGATAGATTAAAGAAGAAGTCAATGTATTCACGTATAGATTGGAGATACACCGACTCACTGAAACATCTATACAGTATACACCCACTTATAGGTAATACTGCAAGACTCATTAAAACCGAAATATATACTGGTACATTAGACACAGAAAAACTAACTGACAGTAACGGAAATAACACGATATATACATATATATATATATATATATATATATATATATATATATATATATATATATATATATATATTTAGGCCTATATAACCTTACGTCAATTTGTTTTTTAGCATTTTGTTTTTTGTGGTTTCCTTTGACTTCAAAATAACACAGAAAAAATTTCATGAATATATCTCTTTATTTAGTACTGCCTCATCGACACTGAATTTTTAAATCATTTGGGATGAAATTTGAATGTATGTATAAATAAATCACACAGAAAATGCTAGAAGGTTCTAGAAAATTTTAGAAAAATGTATACGATTCTAGAAGGTTATGAAAGGTTCTATGCAATCTCTAGAAGGTTATAGAAGCTTCTAGAAAAAACGTGGAAACCTTGAGAAGGTTCCGAGAAATTCTAGAAATCTCTAGAAGTTTTGATTTTTATATAAATAGCCAGCTTCACCAGTGCATTTTAATTTAGTTATAAAAATAAAGTGGTATAAGATCAAATGTTGCGGCTATATAAATATCATTCATTTAGTTATGACTACTAGGTCGAAAAGAGTTATTCATTACTGGCATAGAAGTTGACACAACTCCTGTTTATTGAGCTAGTTACTTCCCCTAATTGAGACTACTGCCCCATTCAATGTTTACAAACACAGCCCTCTGTCAGTCAGTTGGTACTTTTTTTTTTTCATAAACTATTTCTTTGCTTGTATACTGTCCAGTTAACATGCGAATGTTTATTGAGCTAGGTACTTCCCCTAAATTAGACTACTGGCCAATGGTATGTTTACAAACATAGCAGTCTAGTTGACATTCGGTAGAATTTTTTCATGAGGACATACTAATGTCCATTGAGCTAGGTACTTCCCCTAATTTAGCCAACTATCCAATGGTATATTTACAAACAAAGCAGTCTTAAATAAGACATTTGGGGGTGGTACAACTGGACCGGATGTGCTGCTATTCAAGCGCTTTAAGACGTTTAAGCCAAAAATGAGACAGGCAGAATTTAGTATATGCCACGATGTTCGACTGGAGCCAAATCTCAAGCCATTTAATGAAGAAGTCATCACAATTTTTTTCAAATATCCTCCAAATGAAAGACAACTGTTTGCCACGTGAAGATTACAAAGAACTTCTGAATCTGAATCTTACCTTCCTAGGAAGAATTCCCCCTTGGGGTGCGTTTTCGTGTTCCAGGAGCTTATCACCATGCAAGGTGGATATCTATAATAATCTACATCATGAAGATTTATCTCTCCCGTCATCTAATCAAGCTGACTAATCATGAAGACAGATCAACTGGAGAATTTGGTATCTTTGCATCTTTGGTTTAGATTAAAGCTTGGATTCAGTGTCACATTCTAGCAGACGCACCTCTGAATGATCTGAATTTTATCAAGCTTCTAATTGATTATATGAATGTTTCTCCCTTCATTTCTCAGACTGCATTGAAAACGATTGGCCGAAATCTCTGGTAACTTAGTGCAGAACTCATTCCTCTGGTTATCTTTTCTCAACGTGTCTCAGTGGATGAGAAAACAGCATTTCTTCTTGCTTGAGGCAATTCATGGAGTAAACTTCTGATGATCAGAAAGAAGAAAGGTGCATCCGCAACACAAGTGATCCTTCAGCACTTAATAATGTGACATTAAAGGATTTTGTGAAATCGTCATCGCTGCTTTTCTTTAATGTTCTTCTGCTTACCACAAATTTTCTCGTGACTGATGCTTCCACCTGGCAACAAACTCCTTTCAGACGGCAACAGCAGTGGTGTCTTCCTTGAAAGTTGTCAATGACTGTGCCGAGCGGGTAATCGCACTGGCGTCATTATCAAGCCAGTAGCGTGCGATGGGCCCGGCCACCTGCCTGATCCCCATCTGCTTATTTGTTCTACGTAGTAAAATGTATTACCTGCCCCCTGCTATTGCATGACCACTGCTGTAAAATGCCTGGTCCCTGCTGTAGGGGTGAGGGTGTGTGCGAAGTGCGACAGGGTAGGGGTAGTAGATCTACTTCATAAATGAACAGACCTTAACTTCAAATCATTCAGTAAAATTGTTACTTATCGATCTTGTGAACTTTTAAGTATTTTGGTCAAATTAACGCATTTAGGTATTGCGTTAAAAATTTTAAACGCAAATTTTTTTGACGTGTTAATCGCCAATTAACGCAGATTAATCAGCAGCCCTAATATAGACATTTCGTGGGACGGATGGCCGACTGGTGTAAATACTTGACTGTCGACCTGAGACTCCTGGGTTCGATCCTCGGCGAGAACCATAGGAATTTTTACTGGTGAAATTTGTTGCAAAGTCGTCCCACATGTCAATCCACCTTTGAATGGATACCTGACTTAAGTTGGGAAAGTAAAGACGGCTGGGTTCTGTGCTAACCACACAATCCCTTTATATGCCAAGGTTATAGAAACAGACGCATTGTACACTTCATCTGCCCCGATGGTCCGTTAGCGCAACTTGATACGATTAACATGTAAATATAGTCCAATAAATCAGAGTTTAAGAAAGGGAGCTGCATCCAAGCCTAGTGCTTGCAGACATTTTATTGTTATCTAAAACTGCAAAACATTTTCAGACCTCTATATCACTCTACTCCATGCGTGTTGCTTAGGCCGCCTGTGTGTACACGCTTTAGGTACTTACATTAGAATATCAAAATACACAATGTACCTATCCATTATTGCTTTGTGTATATCAGTTTCTGTTATTTTCTAGTGAAATCCTCCTCCTTTCTCTCTCCCCGCCCCCCTACGGTTGTGCAAACATCATAGGGGAAAAGTAGCAAAGTGGATTATGTGCCGACCAGGGACAGTCACGCACTCAACAGACTAGCTGTCGTCTGGTAATAATAATCAGGGGTTAACAGAATAGGGAAATAGCATCGTATCAGATGCAAGAGGAGATGGGTGTTAACTCTGTTCCTGATCACCCTCTCGCTTGCTTGACACTGACCACACAGTGGGTGGGGTGTCTAATGCATGCTGGTCACTGACCCACAAGATGGGTTCGGTCTATGATGGTTGGTCAGAATCTTCGCGCTCATAAAGCGTGGATATGAAGCCTTGAGCGTTGCTGAAATTTCAGTTAGGGGAGTTAGAGTAAGTTGAAGTAAGTTAGAGAAAGAGTAAGAGTAAGTTAGAGTATGTTAGAGTAGGTTAGAGTAAGAGTAAGTTAGAGTAAGTAAAGTAAGTTAGAGTAAGTTAGAGTAAGTTAGAGTAAGTTAGAGTAAGTTAGAGTAAGTTAGAGTAAGTTAGAGTAAGGCTAGATTTGAGTGTTGACTGCGATACAGTCGAGTCGAACTGGGAAACAGAACAGGCTTTGTTGCAGGGGTGGGGTGTCGGGCAAAATATTTGCCGACACCGACACCGACACCGGTCTCGGCATTCCATCAACAGCCTACACCGACACCGGTGTCGGTTTTCTAAAATCCGCCGACACCGACACCGGAAGGGGACAAAGGGAGATAATTGTGTATTTTTTCACCTGTATATATATAAAACTTATATATATATATATATATATATATATATATATATATATATATATATATATATATATATATATACATATAATGATGCACGTCTAATTGTATATTTAATCTTCTTGGCTCTACAACCCAGTTGTACATGTAACATTGAAAGGTAACGAAAAATACTAGATATGGACATCAAGAGTAGCTGCAGTGAATACATTGAAGTAACAAAATGAATGGTTTACTTCAAGATATGCCACAGTGTGCGGAATGTTATTTTTATAGTATACCTGAAGCGGCCAATTCGCTACTTTTAATAAGTTTTCATTTATTTGTAGGCTTATGCTCAAATATTGGTCAAGATTATTATTAACGATTGCCTAAGTCAGCAAATCACTGCAAAGTACAGACATATCCAAGGCCGTAGCCGGGGAAGGGGCTAGGAGGATGTAGCCCCCCTCGAAATTAATTCTAAAAATCAAATTTTATTATAAAATATACTCTTTATCATTGTGTTCTAATTATTTCTCTTATATTAAACTCTCCGCACAGCCCCCCTCCCCAAGCCGCGCAGCCCCCCCCTAAAAATCCTGGCTACGGCCTTGGACATATCCAAAAACACTAGAGCAATGATGCTTGAAGATTATAAGTGGCCACTCAGAGAATGCAGAATGCTGAAATAAAATCACGGCTAGGGCTACAGACAATGATAAAAGATGGTTGTTCCAGACCTATTTTTTAGAAAAGAGAGAGACGTATGAAAACATTACATACTTAACAGTTAATAGAGGAATGAATCGTTATTTTACACCCGAATTAAACCTGAAATATGAATTGAAAATGTTTGTATTGTAATACGTGGTGGGGGGGGGACAACAGCCTCAACAGCTCCAGCTACGGACTGGACTTTAATGTAGTGCCATTGTGACGTAGATCGGCAATGTTTCATTCTGGCTGAGAGAAATTAAGCTGTGGAGAGTGTGATCATTCTTTGAAGTTCTAAAAGACTTGAATAGGTTTGTGTGTAATCTTTCTCCAACATGGATATTGACAGACAGATGCAAACTAAAAAATTTTCATGATTTACAATGATTGAATGAATAACAGAGTGAACATAGCCAGCAGGACTTTCTATCTGCTTTCAGTCACAATTCTGTTAATGTTGACAAGTTGCTGTAATGTAGAGAATCTTGCTTTGGAAAATAATACATTTGTTGATAAACAGATTTACCAAGTATTTATTTAAAAAGAAAAACTTGATGAATTTTTTAATTAAAGATTGGCTAAGACCTATCTGACGTTGTTCTGGATTATTTAATTAAAGTTCCAGTATTTTTGGGGGAAGTTTTGCGCCGACACCGAACCGACTCCGACAAGTACAAATGCCGACACCGACTCCGGACAAAATACAAATGCCGACAACGACACCGACACCGGGCAAAGTACAAATGCCGACACCGACACCGACAAAAACTACCGACACCACCGACACCGACACCGGCTCCCCAGCCCTGCTTTGTTGGACTTCAGTTTGGGTTCAAATGTAGCAGATGGTACTTACTCATCCCTGGAGCAAGTGTAAGGGGTCATGGGAAACGGAATGCAGACTTCATATTGATTAGATGGAATTCGACAGACCAGGTGCATGCACATGGACGGTTTCATTAAGGTGATAAGTCATATGTGATGGACACCTCATGTCTCAATTAAAAGCTCAACAAGCTCCATCCTGAGCCCTTTCTAGAGCTGACAGTCACAGGCAGAGACCAAACCATTGGGGTCTTATATTAATGATTGTGCTATTAAGAAGATCGCCGATAAAGTTACTTCCCTTTTGACTGCACAACGTTTACTTTATGTAAACCACTTTGTGATAGTTAGGAAATCTGCTAAGTGCTCGATTAAGGCTATGTAATCAATTACAGGTATAGGGAACAAAGTAATATACTAGGTATTTTCATATACTTTCATCATCGATATTACATGAATCAAGTATAATAAGATTGATTGACTCATTATTTATTTAAAGCGCAGTTATCAATTTTGTTTTGAGAGTATGCCAGACACATCTACTTTTAAATCGATTGCTTCCTTTTTACTAGCACATTTTACACGACAGACAAACAAAATAATTTCCAAATTATATTTTTACAAGGACATCTCCGAGATCGGAGCACACGGTAAATCGATGGCGTGATAGTCTTGTTGGTTCTATCTCCGGTGAGGATATTTCAGTTCGTGGCTTAAGTCCCCCGCTATATCTCCCGTGGTGCCTCCATGTCCATTGCGCAAACGGCTATGGTTGGGATGAAAGAAGGGCACCATAAAAACCGTCACATTTGTGGTTTATCAGATCTTCAAGATTTCATCTGATTCAACATGCAAAGCATAGTTTGATTCAACATGCAAGGCATAGGTTGATTCGACATGCAAGTCATAGGTTGATTCGATATGCAAGGCATAGTTTGATTCGACAAGCAAGGCATAGGTTGATTTGACATAAAAGGCATAGTTTGATTCGACATGCAAAGCATAGTTTGATTCAACATGCAAGGCATATGTTGATTTGACATGCAAGGCATAGGTTGATTCGACATGAAAGACATAGGTCGATTCGAAATGAAAGGCATAGATTGATTCGACATGTAAGTCATAGGTTAATTCGAATGCAAGGCATAGTTTGATTCGACATGCAAAGAATAGTTTGATTCGACATGCAAGGCATAGGTTGATTCGACATGCAAGGCATAGGTTGATTCGACATGTAAGTCATAGGTTGATTCGAATGCAAGGAATAGTTTGATTCGACATGCAAAGCATAGTTTGATTCGACATGCAAGGCATAGGTTGATTTGACATGCAAGGCATAGGTTGATTCGACATGCAAGTCATTGGGTGATTCGACATGCAAGTCATAGGTTGATTCGACATGCAAGTCATAGGTTGATTCGACATGCAAGTCATAGGTTGATTCGACATGTAAGTCATAGGTTGATTTGAATGCAACGCAGAGTTTGATTCGACATGCAAGGCATAGGTTGATTCGACATGCAAGTCATTGGGTGATTCGACATGCAAGTCATAGGTTGATTCGACATGCAAGTCATAGGTTGATTCGACATGCAAGACATAGTTTGATTCGACATGCAAGACATAATTTGATTCGACATGCAAGACATAGTTTGATTCGACATGCAAGACATAGGTATTTAGCACAGAAACTGTCGACAATGATTTACTTTAATAAAAAAAAATACAATACTTTTCTTTTACAATCATCAACATTTAATACAGTGTTCTTCACTGCTACATTAGAATTGATCAACATTTAATTCAGTATTCTTCACTGCTACATTAGAATTGATCAACATTTAATACAGTATTCTTCACTGCTACATTAGAATTGATCAACATTTAATTCAGTATTCTTCACTGCTACATTAGAATTGATCAACATTTAATACAGTGTTCTTTCACTGCCACATTAGAATTGATCAACATTTAATACAGTGTTCTTCACTGCTACATTAGAATTGATCAACATTTAATACAGTGTTCTTCACTGCTACATTAGAATTGAGTTTCATGTGTGTGTTTTGCATGTACTTATTTTTATAATTACACAACGAAAATGAGTTATATTTCTAGCGCATTGTTTCGATAAACACATGCACATTTCAAATTTTCCTTTTAAATTAAAAATTGTTTTTTCTGACACAATTTTACCCTTTTTGTATGTGTTCACTATAAAAATGCTCTCAAAAGTATTACATTGTGTAATGCACACATTGGTTCGTATATGCTATTTTTTTTCGTAAATCCCTCAGTGTAAGAAACAATGAGACATGCGGCGGTTAAATAGCGAAGTCGATAGTGAACTCGACTCTCATGCAAAAGTCCCTGGTAAAGCCTAAAAATATCAGTCGTTGACTTGGAGATGAGATAGACCCCCATTGTATATGCTTTTCGCTGGGCTTAAGCTTAAATACGACATCACTACAAATGATAACACAATAATATTTTATTGAGATAGTGATTAGTATTGAAAATCTCCGGAAAAGAAATGAAGACACAATAGATATGAGTGAACTATGACAAAACAATCTTTTTTATTGAGTCAATCTAAATTAGTTTCGGTAGTTCTCCGATCCCAATAAAACTAATTTAACCCAGTATAGAGTGAAGGTTTAATAATCGGAGGCCCAAGGCCTAGGCACCCCTCTCCATAAAACACAACTCTTTACATAAATACATATACATTTATATGGGTATTATTTGCATACGGCTATCTAATATAATATTAGCGATCTCGCTTCTGCCTTATATCGAAAGTAGAAATCAAGAATTCAAAATGGCGTACTGCCAGCGTCTATTTCGATAAATGTTGTTTTTTTTTCAAATCTACTGGTTTAAATAGTTTCTGCATTTTTCAAACATGAAACCCAGAGGCCAAAATGCGATATGACTCAATTCAAATATATTTTTTTCTGTATTTCTACAACATATTGCATCTTTAAATTGTAATAACATCAAATCGAAACAGTCCGAAACCCACAATCACCTGGCCTACTGATTAAACCTAAGAGAATATAACACTGTGCAAATGTTTTGCAGGGTAGTGCCAGTATTTACAATAATCTACACTATCAAAAAAATCCTAGTTTAGAAATTGACCCCCCCCCCCACCCCATATTCCATAGAACCATTATTGGACAAAAGTAACAACAATCCCATATGTCAATAGAATATAAAATGGATATGAATGATGTGAAAAGATCTACAGAAATATGACCAAAAAGTTAAGTACAAGAGAATAAAAACAACAAAACGCACAGAATGAGTTTTAAATTAAAGAATAATTATAGAAAATATGAAATACATATACACTGATCAAGAAAAAAAAGAAAACGATTTCAGACTTATTACAAATGATATAATTTAATTATAATACAATATAATCTGATTCATCAAAAAAATGTAAAGGCTCTTAAGAAATACAATAATTCAATATATCTTCAAATTGAATTCCCATAGTATAAAAAAGAATGAATTAAAGAAAAGCGGAAAGAGGATACACCAGAATTTTTTTGCAACAATTATAATACAAATAAATTTGTCAGACTCCTTTATTGAGCAAAAGTTTATTTTAAAAATAATTATTAGATTGGCAAAATAGGTGTGTCTTTAAAACTATTTTCTACTGTTGCTTACCAGGTTAAATAATCTCAATATGTATCTTTATCTACATATATTTGAGGAAATGATTCGTCCACATGCTAGTAAATTATTAATCTTTTTATTCTCTTCTGTAAATGAGTCATCTGCTTGAAAATTGTTAGAAATTGTCTGTTACAGATAAGATATATAAAATCCAAATTACTTGAACTGTTGAGTATGTAAACAAAGTAATAAGTAGCATTACGAACAAATGTGGCGACATCTGAAAATCATTAGACAGGTAGAGAATAAAAGAGCCACAAGCGTGGGTAAGAATAAAAACTACAGACGTAGTCAATAGAGTTCTTGTGGTTTTAGGTGACCAGGTGACAGCTTTGCTAGAAGAAGTCAAGTTTTTTCTCAACTTCAACACCAGAGAAACTTTAATGACAATAGCGATACTTCCAATAGTAACCACAGCTAAAGGAACCCACGAGACTAGAGTGTCTACCACAGCAAGGTTGAGAGTATCAATAATAAACTTATTTTTAAAATATAATCATTATGGGTTATTATCATGTAATTTACACTCCTTCCGCTTTTATAAATTCTTTGCTGGTATACACCAAAATTTGCGTTGAAAAACAGTGTCCATGGTAACCACAGTATAAAAGAAGAGCACACAAATATAACAGCATTTCTTCTTGTTACGAATTTTGAAAGTCATTGGCTTGAAAACTGCCATAAGTCTTTCCAATGTAATACATATTTGTATCCAAGGGTTGACATATTCACCTAAAATCCAAAGAACGTAAAAACAAAACATGAAGCTATTAAAAAATAATTGACTACATCATCGTATTGAAAGCCACAATTGATAGGAATGAGCTTGTTTGACCAAAGTACAATATCGGAAGTCCATAGTCCATTGTCAACAACAAACACATATTATCTGCAATGACCAGACCAAATAAAAGTATGTTAGGTGGTTTGTGAAGACCACTTCGTTTTAGTATAACCAGACTTACAATGTTGGCGATGAATCCAATGAGTGACACTAGAGGATTAATATAGCATTCCAAAGTTTGAAAATGCAAATATTGTTCCAGCGATTCAGCCTTTATACCAGCACACATAGTAACCAATGGTAGTTGTAGTGATGGGTAATTTATTGGTGGCAACGAGATGATGTCAATAAACTATTGTTACCAAGGGTTGAGACGTTCATTGCTTCAGTTGTTCAATGGTAGTTGTAGTGATGGGTAATTTATTGGTGGCACGAGATGATGTCAATAAACTATTGTTACCAAGGGTTGAGACGTTCATTGCTTCAGTTGTTTATTTTCTTTTATGTTTAGAAATCTAAAGTCTAGAAAACACAGTCAAACATGTTTTCATGTTACTTGAATGGATACTTCTTTTACATTTACTGTAAGAATAAAGGTTTAACTTTGATAAAAGAAATAAAGGAAAATATTACAAAACGGTCCATTCCTGTAACAATCTTAAGATTAACAATTTTGCCAACTTCAACATAAAGACATATATTTTCTAAGACTGTGACTAAAATGCATCAAATAATTTAGAAAAATGTTCAGTTGTGTATTTATGGTAGTAGTTCCTGAGTATCTGGGACAGAAGTGACTCATTAAATAAATCAAATCGATTTGCCTCCACACTTTACAAATTAAAAGGACCAGGCCGACTACAATTTTAACACTGTGTAGAGTTTTAGACTGCACGACTAGCGATGAGTGTTAGAGTAAAAAAATTAAATTAAAAAAAATAACTGTTGAAATTTGTTTTTAAATTAGGAAATTTGTTCATTTGTAGCTCGTAAACATTTTTTTAGAGTAAAAAGAAATAGACATTGTTGATTGTACGACAAAGTGTTGAAATTTAAATGATGATAAAAAATGATCAGAAAATGTCTGATGGAGAAATAATAAAAACTATTTCATTAAAGTTTTGTGTGCAGTAATTTACTTTAAAATATTTTGGATAAAAAAAGTTCGCAATGTAAGTGACGACATTAAAATACATAATTTGTGTTTACATTGATCTGAAAAATTCAAAATCCAATTTAAACAGATTTTGTGAATTTAATTTTATTTCACGTGGCAGTTTTAAGCTAGACCTCTTTCTTCATTTGCTATCCGTTCAGTTAACGTGTTTCATATCTTTCTTCATCTGATATCCGTTCAGTTAACGCGTTTCATACCTTTCTTCATCTGATATCTGTGCAGTTAAATATGTTTCAGGATCTTTCTTCAGATGCTATCCGTTCAGTTAACATGTTTCATATCTTTCTTCAGCTGCTATCCGTTCAAGTTAAAACAAATGTCATATCTCTCTTCAACCTTTATTTCAAAAGTCTTTAGATATGTTATGTCTTGTTACACTGACTATATATGTTTGTAATTGATGATTTTTTTGTTTATGTATGATGCGGTGAGATTTAAGGCAGGAATCTTACAAATATTTGAACAAGATAAAATCATCCCTCCCTTATCTCCTCTCTTGGGTTGCCTCATAGACTCATGGGAAGGTAAGAAAGAGGGTAGTAAATGGGTGTGGTCGGTCAGAGGCTAGTTAGTAAAGGTGTGAAAACAATTCATCCAGCGCTATGTGCCCTAGGCAGACTAAGTGGCGCAATCTGGGAAAATATTAACTCTTAATCGACGGCAGGTTTTTGGTCATTTTTTATTACCAAACAGGTGTCCTTACATTTTGACTATATTGGTTTCTGTTTTATAGCCCATATATGTGTGATATATCATTTTTTTTCTACTTTGAATAGGCTTTAAAACTGTGCAGCTTATTTTTGTGAAAATGAAACTTGATAATATTTTTTTAAAAAGAATTTAACAAAACAGAATTATTTTTTTTTAAAGTGTAGAAACAGCAATAAGACAAAAAACAAGTATTAAAAACAAAAACATTTTTTCAGACATTTTATTAATCTACATATATTTCTGAAAGGAAATATTCAGTTATCAATCAATTTCTTTAAAAAATAAATGTTTGTTGACTTTTTTTCAAATATGCATATTTTCCTTTAATTATTCACATAAAAAATCTAATTTTAAGAAAAACGCAAAAATGTAGAAAAAAAAGTTTTCTTTATTAAAAAAGACATAATGCACAGTGTGTTTTGTATTGCCCTCACTTTTTTGACAAAATGTCAAAAAGTGAGGGGTGTGGCCTTATGCGCGCCTGTGTCGTGAGGCTACCTTGTGTTTTTTCTTTAAAAAGTTGAAAAAAATGTTTTTTGGTCAGTTTTGAATGTTTTTACATTTTTTTTTTGATTTAGCGAGTGTTAGTTTCATCTTTGTCACTAGATTTAAGTTCTTTTCCCACTAAATAATGAGAATCTGAGTCCATTTTAATTTAGTCGAAGTGACTGACAAAACGTAAACAAATCAAAATGACGTTCGGTGCCGGTCAACTGATAGTGTTATTTTATTTGCGAGAAAGTGTAGTTCAATAAAAAATAAATAAATATTTTTTATTAGAAAGTATTTAGAATGCATTTTTTTTAATAAAAATATTACATTTGTAATAAAAAAATATTGAAAAAAATAATATTTTCTTGGTTTGACTTTATGGATCACCAGAGTCACATTTTAATGTATGCCGTTTGTTGGGAGTTAAAGGGAAGAGAACTGGCTTAGTAGATGCGAACTCTGGCCCTTATAACCACCAAGCCTGCTGGTCACTGAACCACGCAGTTAGTGGGGCCTATTGCATGCTGTTCACTGACCCATGCGATGGGTGCGGCGTGGCCTATGGTGGTCGCTGACCATTGGTCAGCTTATCAGAAGTCTGCGCGCGCATGAAGCGTGCGATGATAGCCCTTGTAAGTCCCTGAAACTTCAGTAGAGTTTAGAGTTTGCGAGGGTTCAGCTCGGACTGTGAGCCAGTCAGGTCGACTTAAGCCTGGCTTGGGAAAGAGGACGGAAGCTAGATGACTCATCCCCATCGACTCGATCCGTCCTGAGTTATTTTCAGAACTAACAGCCACCGGCAGAGACCAAATTAACGAATTAAGAATACTTGGTATTTTTAGGGCACAATGGATGTCATTTCATGTAAATACACACTATTTGTTGTATTTGCATTTGTTGTGTTCTCATTTCTTGTTGTGTTGTGTGCGTCCTGTGGAACCATGTGGCTGGGTAAAATACTAACACTCGCCCAAACTCAGTAGGTGACCATACATCCAAGACAACGGCCATCACAGATCGCCTATGATCGTGCCAGCCCCTCTAAAGGTTGACATATACATTTTCAATTAGAGGCGTGAGGCCTCTATAATTTTGGAACTTTTGGGCAAGTGCTCATGCAAGCACTTACGTTAATTGATTGTGATATGAAGTCATCTGTATTTGCTAGTCCAATGTTTTAAACCAGGGCTGGCATGTAGGAGATTTTGACCGCCGTCATGGTGTGGGTGGCTTGTAGCTTCTGACACAGACACCCGTCGGGATGTAGGTAGCTCGTAGCCTCTGACGCAAACACCCAGTGGTATGTGGGTAGCTAGTAGTGTCTGACACTGACACCCGGCGAGATATAGGTGTGTGTGAGGTTCCTGTAAGGTGAAATTTCTTAGATTTTTTAAAACACGAATGACCTGTTTTATCCCCTATTGCCATGGAGGCACCACGGGTGATGTAGTGGAGCTTTAACCATGACCTGAAAAATCCATTGGTCCTTTCTGAAGATCGAACCAGAGACCCCCAGGTCGACAGTCGAGCGTTTTGCCACACGACCATCCGTCCCCTTTAATAAAAATATCCGACCTAAATGGGACAATTTTTAGGTTTTGTAGTGCCCTTCTTTCATCCCCACTACAGCTGGGAGTGTAATGGCCGTGGAGGCAACACAAGAGACATGAAGGGAACTTGAGCCAAGACATGAAAATTTCCTTGGCCCTCACCGGAGAGCAAATCAGGTACCCTCAGGTCGACATTCGAGCGCTTTACCACACGACCATCCGTCCCCTTGCGGGATATAGGTAGCTCATAGCCACTGATACATACACCCGGTGGCATGTGGGTAGCTAGTAGCCTCTGACACAGACACCCGGCCGGGCTTAGGGTGGAGAAGAAGGAAAAACAAATAATGTTACTTTTGTAAGACTGTTTAAAAATATTACTCTGATTAAATTCTGACTGGATTACTGTATCAAGTGACTGTTCAACGACACCATTGGCCTGTATGTAGTAGGGATTTGTGTGTGTGTGTGTGTGTGTGTAAGTTAATAATATACGTTGCACATTGTACTCTTAAACTATGGAAAGCTGTATCATTCCAGTACTTTTGCCCTTGGGTTTATCACTAACATGGTCAGTCCATTCATCCTATTTTAGCTATAACGCCCACCGTCGCTCGGGAAATCTTTTCACACAAGCGGCTAATCATTTTAACTGTTTTTATATGTATGATTAATTAGATTGTATATCACTTAAATAACACACACGGGAATCGTTAAGAGAGTTTTAAACTACAAAATAATACATAACTTGTTCACAAAGTTCAGTGGTCATTACACTGCGAGGTTATCTAATCCGGCCTGCTAGATTGTTTAATCCGGCCTGCTAGATTGTTTAATCCGGCCTGCTAGATTGTTTGATCAGGCCTCATAGATTGTTTAATCAGGCCTGCGAAGTTATATTTCATCCAGCCTGCGAGGGTATTTTTAATCCGGCCAGCGATATTGTTTAATCTGGCCAACAAGGTTTTTTTTTTAATTTGGCACGTAGGTTTATTTACATTGACTTTATGAAAACATATAACAAGTTACCTTTATATAAATTTTAATTTTTATGTTTAAAATTTTAGATATCTTTGCTATTAATACATTTTTAATGTATAGATTCAATCAATGTGTTACACAAGTACAATGGTATCATTGGGTTGTAATATTAGAGTGACTAGAATAATAATAGAAAGTCATACACATGCAATTTAAAGGAGAGTCATACATATACAATTTCATGGACAGTCATACATACAGTTTAATGGACAGTCATACACATACAGTTTAATGGACAGTCGAACACCTAACTGTTTAATGGACAGTCGTACACATACAGTTTAATGGACAGTCGTACACATACAGTTTAATGGACAGTCGTACACATACAGTTTAATGGACAGTCGTACACATACAGTTTAATGGACAGACGTACACATACAGTTTAATGGACAGTCGCACACCTACAGTTTAATGGACAGTCGTACACATACATTTTAATGGACAGTCGTACACATACAGATTGGAACATTATAGGTGGATCATCAATTTCAAAGGCACGTATCATGCCCGAATAGAAAGGGGTCTTGATTTTAATCATGGCGAGGGGTAACTCGTGTATACCTCCTACAAATGACACGCAATGTCCTGTTTTCCCCGTAAACTCGTGATCTTTAACCAGAGATCTTCTGATGCCCACTACTGTAGCCCCAGTGTCACGTAACACGTTTACTGGTATGTCGCGCAATAACCCAGGGTAGAACTTGAGGCTATGACCTGTTGCCAGTATTGCTAGCACCGGTTTAGCTGTCTCTATCTGCCTCTGTCTGGAATCGTTTATCTGACATGTATTTCTGCCAGGGTAGTTTCTCTTTGGCTTGGTGCAATATCGTGAAGTATGTCCCCTGCCGTTGCACGAGAAACATGTTAGACTACTAACCTTGTCATCCCTACAGTCCCTAGCAAGATGTCCGCCCTTCCTGCATGAGTAACACGATCTGTCTCTGTCACGGCGGTCATTAGAACTGCTTCTGTGACGTCCTGGACTAGATATATGTCTACGTTCTGGTTGTGTGACTGCCCTGGTATAACATAGAACGTCTTGTCGTTGTTCTGTGTCGGCTTTCGATATGGGGTTTTCTGGATGTGCTGAATTGTATTTTCTCAAGAGGTCGGTAACTTCCTCTAACGATTTCGGCCCCTTCTCTTTTAAAAATGCTATAACGTACTTATGACACGCGTCTACGGCTTTGTCAACTAATATAAGTTCCCTCAGATTTTTATACTCTTGTTCTATACCCGATAATGCCACCCACCTATCGAAAAACAAACTAAGATTTGTTGTAAATATCTGCGGACGGATGTTATGGAATTTGTCCCTATGCCCTCTCAGAGGTGTTTCCAAACATTCGCATCAGTGCGTATTTTACTATTTTGTAATCCCTTATTTCCACTGTCTAATTTCAAGCAAACATCCAAGGCTTTACCCAGGAGGAATGTCAAAAGTGAGGACGGCATTCACCCACTGCTATCCCAGCACTACTTGCCAACAGCTCGAAACGTGATAGGTATGTGTCCATACTGTCCACATCCTCACTAAAATATGGCAACTTCAGGGTAGGCGTAGTTAGTCTCTCGCTAGTCATGGTACTTGGGGGTTCGCTTGCTCTTGCTCTATCGAGTTCCAAACGTTCTTTCGCATTTTCCGCCTCTAGCTTCCTAATCATTCTCTCTTTTCACCTCTCTTCTCTCTCCTTATCCTCCCTCACGCGTCTCTCTTCCCTCTCCTTATCCTCCCCCTCTTTGTTTCTCGTTATCTCCTCGCGTCTCTCTTCTTTCTCCTCGGCATTTCTTAGCTTAATCCAATCACGCAACTCCTGCCCAGTAAGTCCAAGAGACTTACCATTCTCTATTAAAGCTGTCAGGGTTTTCATGACACACTTTATATATACAGCACAATATCTCCCTAATACAAGATGAAAGGATAATTCTAGCAATAATAACTAACTAATAAAACTACTAGACAGAAAAGATAACAACACCAACGAGAAAAAAAAATAATAGTACAGCAATACAAAGTACCTAACTAATGGAACTAAATAATGATAATTAACCTAAATGCAAGTGTTTTAGTTGTTCCAAGTGGACCCTATTTTAACCTCCACTGTATTCGAATCAATACAGAATTCCACTAGGAACAACCAACAAATATATTAGCAGGTTAAAGTTAATGTTTATAAAAATTAATAAATAAAACAAAATTAAAATATTAACTTAGCTGCAGCTTCCAGACACTCTTGCAGAACTGTTATCACTAATATAGTTCCATTCGAATTTTAACTCTAATGTTATTAGTTTTTGATTTATTTTATTGTTTTCTTTTCTAGATTTAAAAAATATTGTCAATAATCCAATATTGTAAATGTACCACAGTAAATACCAGTCTTGAGACTCAGTCGGATCCGTAATCCGCACAGTTAGCTCACTAGAACAATTAATTTCATCTGCAAAATCAGTTAAGTCAGTAACATCGGCAAACAGCAACGTCATGCAATATAGCAGTAAATAACATACGTGCTATAAATTGCAGACAGTAAGGAGGTAGGCCTACTACAGGATTAATTCATTAATTAGACAGTAACCTCAGCTCAACAGCAATCTCGTTTACACATCAGCATCAGCAATTTTCAGTTTAAAGGCAAAATGAACGATTCAAAACATCGGCAGGACCACTGCTGCAGCCTAATCAGCAACAATAACTTCATTCACAGAACAGTTAAACCTTATTATGTCAGTAGCTCACATATAATCCACAGAAGAAAATAACCGCAACGTGGTTTGTATTAGCATCAATTTTAACAATATTCTTAATCAGCAGTCACGAGTTCACGTCGGAGTGCCATAAATGTTATGGGCTCTCTAGTAGATACTCAATGACCACACAGTGAAACACACAGATAAGTCAACACTTATTGATTTGAAATAAAAAATAGTGCACTTTATTAACAGCTACTCGTGACTGTACGACTATATCTCTCAAGCTCTAATCTCACTTTGACTAAACTCCAATCTAACACTAATACAACACACTGACTTAAAAACTAACTTCAAACTTCTGGTCCCCGATCTGGTGGGTGGGGATGGGGGGGAGGGGCGTTACGGACATCAAAGCCTGACTCGGAGGTTTGACCAGAGTCCAGAAGGGCTTTGATCTCAGTCACTTTAAACTGTGCTACGCTGACCACAGGTGTGGCGATGAGGGGAACGTAATATGGGGGAGGGGAGCTGTGATGAGAGGGGGTGCGATCGTAACACAAGAGGGGGTGCGATCGTAACAAACAGTATTCACACCATTTAATTTTTTTACGCCGCCATTACCAGCATGATTGGGTGTAGTGTGCCTACCACACCAGTATTGTTGGCGGCTCAGGTGTATGTCTGACATGCCTACAGAGCGGCGGGGTGAGTGTGCCCGCTATCATCTGCAGGATTGGCAGAAAAGAGGCTTTTAAGACCTTACCAAATTGGCCAGATCAGCAAGTTGTGTGTACTGCAGATCGGCCAGAATGTCAAGGCAAGGGGTTTTTTCCTGCCACTCGGACAGAGGGGAGGGTGTAATGTGCCTAAACCCTTAGCCCGAAATGGCAAGCTGTGAAGGTGTGCTTAAGTGGGACGGAGTGGAAGGGTGTTGTGTGCTGACCACATCTATCACCAACAACAGCTGTGAATAATACGGTTTCGGATAGTCCTCAGTTACCACAGTACAAACACCCTCGCAAGAAGGTTTTTTTTCTGACTAGAGAACCCCAATGATCTATTCCCCATAGACCATGGTATATCCTCAGACTAGAGAACTCCAATGATCTTTTCCCCGTAGACCATGGTATGTCTCTCAGACTAGAGAACCCCAATGATCTATTCACCGTAGACCATGGTATGTCTCTCAGACCAGAGAACCCCAATGATCAATTCACCGTAGACAATGGTATGTCTCTCAGACTAGAGAACCCCAATGATCTATTTCCCGTAGACCATGGTATGTCTCTCAGACTAGAGAACTCCGATGATCTATTCCCAGTAGACCATGGTATGTCTCTCAGACCAGAGAACTCCAATGATCTATTCCCAGTAGACCATGGTATGTCTCTCAGACCAGAGAACTCCAATGATCTATTCCCGTAGACCATGGTATGTCTCTCAGACTAGAGAACTCCAATGATCAATAGACCAAGGTATGTCTCTCAGACCAGAGAACTCTAATGATCTATTCCCCGTATACCATTGTATGTCTCTCAGACCAGAGAACTCCAGTGATCTTTTCCCCGTAGAACATGGTGTGTCTCTCAGACTAGAGAACTCCAATTATCTATTCCCCGTAGACCATGGTATGTCTCTCAGAATAGAGAACTCCAATGATCTATTCCCCGTAGACCATGTTGTGTCTCTCAGACTAGAGAACTCCAATGATCTATTCCTCGTATAAAACCGTATGTCTCTCAGACTAGAGAGCTCCAATGATCTATTTCACGTAGACCATGATATGTCCCTCAGACTAGAAAACTCCAATGATCTATTCCCCGTAGACCATGGTGTGTCTCTCAGACTAGAGAACTCCAATGATCTATTCCTCGTATAAAACCGTATGTCTCTCAGACTAGAGAACTCCGATGATCTATTTCACGTAGACCATGATATGTCCCTCAGACTAGAAAACTCCAATGATCTATTCCCCGTAGACCATGGTGTGTCTCTCAGACTAGAGAACTCCAATGATCTATTCCTCGTATAAAACCGTATGTCTCTCAGACTAGAGAACTCTAATGATCTATTCCCCGTAGACCACGATATGTCTCTCAGACTAGAGAACTCCAATGATCTATTCCCCGTAGACTATGGTATGTCTCTCAGACTAGAGAACTCCAATGATCTATTACCCGTAGACCACGGTATGTCTCTCAGACCAGGATAGCCTGGAGATAACTCCGTTTTAACTTTGAGTTACTCTCCAGTTCTTCATTTAATGTTTTATCATGCACTTTGGGGCTACTTCGGGTACATAAATATGCTATTTTTGTGTATAGATGCGTGTCTACTCGCGGCTAGCCTGTCCGGGTACCGTGCCTTTTTTGTTAGTGAGTATCAAAAGTCGTGCAATCAAAATCTAGGACAAATAAATATAAATTACTTCTTTTTATTTGAAATACTTCTACTTAGCAATCCTCATCACAAATTTAACGAATCTGCGTAATATAGCTCAAAATATTTGCAAATAAATACTTCAAATAAAATTGAGAATAGAAACTTGGTCTTATATAACTGTTAGTAGACACGGTGGTACCCTGGGTTAAGAATTTAATTTGTCCCAGACCTCATTTGTATATATATATATATATCACCATATATATATATATATAAATGGAAAATGATTTCTGCGGTGATATTCCCTTCTCATCATGGTACTATTAATGTATGTTTAGCCCAATAAATCAGAGTTTAAGATAGAAAGTTTCACCCAACCTAGCCTAGTGCATGAAGGGAGCCCCGCGTGCTGCTTAAAGGCTTTGACCACCTCTGCATACAGATATTTATACATTTACAAAAACATATCAAAATACACAATGCCCCTTGCAATGAGAAGGGTGCGCCTTCCCATTTTTTTACATGGAGATTGAAAACAACAATAACTATTTTTATAATGCAATGCTAACTGTTTGATTTTATTTAAATAGGTCAGAGGTCACTGTCATTACAGTAGCAGATAATTCGCTGTACGTAAATACAACAAATGTCGCCCCTCACCGGCATCAGTTGAAGGGCCACTTATGGTGGTGGGGCCCTATTTACGCCTATGGTCACTGACTTATATATCTACTGACAGGCGATACACTGCCACATATATCTACTGACAGGCGATACACTGCCACATATATCTACTGACAGGCAATACACTGCCACATATATCTACTGACAGGCGATACACTGCCACATATATCTACTGACAGGAGGTAGACTGACACATATATCTACTGACAGGAGGTAGACTGACACATATATCAACTGACAGGAGGTATACTGACACATACACTAGTGCACTTACAGGCGATACACTGACACAAAGTCACGTGTACTCACAGGAGGCTTAGTGCAGTTATATTTGTACGTCACCATGTGGACAGATGACATCACACTTCACCAGTACGATAAAAATGCCATCATTTGACAAAATACCGCATGTGTACAATGTATAATGCCACATGTGTACAATTATAATACCACATGTGCACAATTTATAATACCACATGTGTACAATGTACAATACAACATGTGTACAATGTATAATACTACACCAGCATCCCCAGTTATAAGCCACGGCTACCTACACCACCATCCCCAGTTACAAGCCACGGCTACCTACACCAGCATCCCCAGTTATAAGCCACGGCTACCTACACCAGCATCCTCAGTTATAAGCAACGGCTACCTACACCAGCATCCCCAGTAATAAGCCACGGCTACCTACACCAGCATCCCCAGTTATAAGCCATGGCTATCTACACCCTGGCTCATTTGAATACACTTTCCGCTTGTCTCATTGCTCTTCAGTGGTAAACTAGAAAGAGGCTTTTGTAACTTTCGGCCAAACCACATAACCTTCTGATTGGTAGCAAACCCATTTCAGTTTTTACGATGAACGATATGCTAGTCCTCCATTAAAAATTTGTTAAATTCGCATCAAGTCTTGATGATTAGATCTCATCAACATTCGGGCAGACGGTGTGATGTAAAGATAAACAGAATTTGTCAGTCTACACTTTTTTTTTAAAACATTCAACTTACAAACTTGAAGACATGGGATAATTTGTTCTTTTCACGTTCGGCTCATACTGTGGCAGTTAATTTATTTTGTCCTACACCAACAACATGAATGATGGAAACTGAGAAATTGACTTTCAGTTTCATCTGGACACACACACAACTCAACTGATCAAAGCCACCGTTACCAGCTATGGGTGTGGGACGGATGTCGTGTGGTAAAGCACTCGACCTGAGGGTCCATGGTTCGATCTTCAGTGAGGACCAATGGATATTTCAGGTCATGGCTAAAAATCCCACTGTGTCTCCCGTGGTGCCTCCATTGATATGGCACTATCGGCTCTAGTGTGGATAAAAGAAGGGCAACATAAACGCCGTCCCAATAGTGGTTTAACGGACCTTAGAGATCTCGTCTCATCCTTACAGGGACTTAACACCAGCTATGGGGCTGACTACAACACCATGGCAGTAGAAATACAAGCACATCCATCGAATTCATAAAACCTATTTAATAAATTGTGTCTTTGTGGTAATTTTATCAATGCGTTGCTGAATTTACTTGGTCTTTTCTGTCATAATCAGAAAATAGAATGGGAAAAAAATCTGAAAATCCTTTAACCTACAATAGTTGCGACCAGCCATCTAGTACTCGTTACATAAAGTGGCTGGTAAAGAACTGAAGCATGGAGAACACTAATTGAAACATCAAAATACTCTGTTCTTCTTCTTCTTCTTCTTTGTTCTCGATTATATATATGATCATGGAGGATTTCAAACGACCAGGCATATAGCTATGATGAACTGCACGGTGGCATCCAGGTCCGTCTCGCTCCCATAAAGTTTTTGATGGAAGGGGGACATCTGTGGCCAGAACCTGTTTCGAGCTGTGTCAGCCTTCTTTCCTCTGCTCCTGACTCTACAGGCAGAGGAGGAAGAACCACCAGCTCACTTTGGTGGGCTCCTTCGAGGTGGAGAGCCCGGCCCCCTACCTGCGCGGCGGGATTCCACAGGCAGGACGCCATATCTATTTTGCGGGTTTTTTTCCTCCATATTCGTCCAGATTGCGTGGCTGTATGTTTTGCGCCGTTAAGGCCCACTGCCTCCGTCTTCAGCCTGCTGTTTTTCTGGATTTGCTTCCATAGCCTTTGGTCAGCCAGGACCATCTGCTAGGCAGCAGTTGATTTAATTTCGGAGTTTGCTCTCCTAGATGACTGCTATCCCTAGCTAACGGCCTCATCTGGACGGGTTTAGAGTTTGAGCGCTCTGTTCTCTTTTTTTGCTATCATTTCCTAGGGTTTTTGAGGCATTTTTAAGGTAGCGGCTCCCGGCTCCGGCTCTGGCTCTGGCTCCGGCTCCGCAAGCCTGCGTGGACCATAGTAATTTTGGATGTTTGAACTGACATCTTTGATGGACTGGGTTTTCTTATTGTGAATTTCATTTTTTTACTTGACAAATGTATTCTGATATGTTTCTAAGTGAATAAGTATTTTTTAAATGAATTTTTTGTGTTTGTGTAATGTTTGCTTGCAAAATCATCATTGGGGGCCTCTGCATTTTGACATTCAACACCATGAAAATAATGTACTTAATATTAAGTGTAAAAAAAATTTTGGGCCCCCTCAAGCTAGGGCCCTTGGAGATAGAATCGTTGTGTATCTTTTATCTGAACTTCAATTAAAAAATATTCCATCAATCCAGTTGATTCCGCAGACGCAGAAGATATCAGGCCTCTTAAAGAAAGAAAGAAATATCAAAGCTTTAAACATTACAGTTCTGTGAGACCAAGGGCCTAACCTATGGATTTGTCGCTTGTCCTCTTCAGGGGTCCCTGCATTCTGACTTAAAATACTTAATATTTAGTGTAAAAAAGATTTTTGCCCCCCCCCAAGCTGGGATAATACTTAAAATAAAGTTCATTTGTTTTATAGCTCATCCCAAAGAGAATATTATCATAATGGGTTCAGAAGCTTAACAAAAACAGCCCTCGACTATTAAACACCTTAAATACTACATTATCGTGAGATATACATATGAAATTTCTTCCAATAATTATATATTAATAGAGAGGAAAAACCCCTTGACTTGCCATTCTGGCCGATCAGCAGTATGCACACCCTGCTAGTCTGGCCATTTTGGCAAGTCTTAAAACCCTCTTTTCTGATATCCCGGCAGACGATAGCGTGCACACTCAACCCTCTGTAGGCATGGCTGACATGCATCATCGACGCCAACAGTGCTGATGTGGTAGGCACACTACACCCTATCACGCTGGCAATGGCGACGTAAATAAAAAAAATGTTAAAAAAATTATCATGATTTGTTGGTGTTATCTCTCTAATGATCGCTTTCAGGGCCTCATGGTATTGAACTTGGCGATTGTCACAACCCAATTTGAACAACTCGTGGTCTAGGGGTACATTGCCGAGAGGTTCACCCAGGTCCCCGTAGGTTGGACATACACATTAACATTTGTATATATATATATATATATATATATATATATATATATATATATATATATATATATATATATATATATATATATATATATATATATACTAGTTGCAAGTACCCGGCTTGGCCCGGGTTTAAAAAAAGTTTTTTTGTTTTCTCCCTACCACCCTCTCTCCCTTCCTCTCTCTCTCCCTCCCTAACCTCTCTCTCCCTTCCTACCCCCTCTATCCCTTTCTCTTTCCCTCCCTCCCTTTATCCCTCCCTCTCCTTCCCTCCCTAACTCTCCCATCTCCCTCTCTCCTTCCCTCCCCTTTCTCTCCCTCCCTCCTTTCTCTCTCCCGTCTCCCACTCCCTCCCTCCCCCTCCCTCCCTCTGTTTTCTGTTTATTTAAGAACCGTAATTTGACGTTTAATTGTACAGAGAGAGGGAGGGGGGAGAGAGATAAAGAGAGAGGGGCAGGGAGGGAGAGGGAAGGAGGGGCAGAGAGGGGGAGAGAAGGAGGGAGGGAGGGAGAGAGGTGGTAGGGAGGGAGATTAATGGGGAGGGAGGGAGAGGGAGGGTTGGAGAGAGAAAGGGAGGGAAAGAAAGAGAAAGGAAGGGAGGGAGAGCGGGAGTAGGGAGGGAGATAGAGGGGAGGGAGTGAGAGAAAGGGGAGGGAAGGAGAGAGGGAGAGAGAGGATGAGAGGGAGTGAGAGATAAAGAGAGAGAGGGGGCAGGGAGGGGAGAGAGAGGGAGGAGGAAGGGAGGAAGGTGGAGAGAGGGGGGGCGGGGGTGAGAGAAGGAGGGAGGGATATAGGGAGAGAGAGGGAGAGAGAGAAAAAAAGAGAGAGAGGAGGCAGGGGGGAGAGAGGAAAGGAGGGTAGGAGGGAGGGAGGGGAGAGAGGGAGGGAGGGGGTGGACAGGGGGGAGAGTGGGAGAGGGAGCAGGGGGAGAGGGAGAGAGAAAAGAAGGGAGGGAGTAGGGAGGGAGATAGAGGGAAGGGAGGGAAAGAGTGAGGGGGCAGGGAGGGAGAGAGAGGGAATGAGGGGGGATGAATGGGGAGAGAGATGAGAGAGAGGGAGGGAGAGGGAGGGAGCGAGAAAGGGACGGAAAGGGAGAGAGGGGGAGGGAGTGAGAGAGGAAGAGGGGGAGAGAGATGGGAGAGAGAGGGAGGGAGAAAGGAGAGAGGGAGAGAGAGGGGGCGGAGAGAGAGGGAATGAGGGGGGATGAATGGGGAGAGAGAGATGAGAGAGAGGGAGGGAGAGGAAGGGAGCGAGAAAGGGACGGAAAGGGAGAGAGGGGGAGGGAGTGAGAGAGGAAGAGGGGGAGAGAGATGGGAGAGAGAGGGAGGGAGAAAGGAGGGAGGGAGAGAGGGGGTAGGGAGGGAGAGGATGGGAGAAATGGGAGAGAGTGAGAGATAAAGAGAGAGAGGGGGCAGGGAGGGAGAGAGGGTCGAGGAGGAAGGGAGGAAGGTGGAGAGACGGGGGACGGGAGTGAGAGAAGGCGGGAGGGAGATAGGGAGAGAGAGTGAGATGGGAGAGTTAGAGAGGGAAGGAGAGGGAGGGAGGAAGAAAGGGAGGGAGGGAAAGAGAAAGGGAGAGAAGGGTAAGGAGGGAGAGGGAGGGGGAGGGAGAGAGGGGGAGGGAGAAAACAAAAGGTAAACAGAAAACCTTATTTTAAACCCGGGCAAAGCCGGGTACTTGCAACTAGTATAAATATCTCTATACCTATAAGAGGCATATGCTGTCTGTCTGTCTGTCTGTCTGTTCCCTTATAACTCAAGATCCAGATAACCAAATAATGTGAAATTTGTTACACAAACACATAATTACATAGCGACAGGTTTCGTTTCATATCGATGGGCAGTTTAATTGTAATTATTTATTTTTATTTTAGTATTTTACTATATTAAAGTAATCTCGACGGCGCCATAAATAAAATTCCTCTGTGACGTCATTTCCCGATGAACAAATAGAACTTGCGCGCATAACCTATTAAAAATTGAGGTTAGGGTTAGGCCGACTTTGTGTGGGTTGAAATCCCGTCAGTGAAATTTTTTTTTTTTTTTAATTTTTTTTTTCAGAATATTCTCTATACTTATAATACGCATTTTTTGTCTGTCTGTCTGTTCCCAGAGAGAGAGAGAGGGAGGGAGAGAGAGATAAAGAGACAGAGGGTGGGAAGGTGGGGAGAGAGAGGAAAGGAGGGTAGGAGGGAGGGGGAGAGAGGGAGGGAGGGGGGATGGACAGGGGGGAGAGAAGGAGGGGGAGAGTGGGAGAGGAAGGGAGGGAGAGGGAGGGAGAGAGAAAGGCAGTGTAGGAAAGAGAAAGGAACGGAGGGAGAGAGGGGGTAGAAAGGGAGATAGAGGAGAGGGAGGGAGAGAGGTTGGGAGAGAGGGAGAGAGAGATAAAGAGTGAGGGGGGCAGGAAGAGGGAGAGGGAATGGGGGAGGGAGGAAGGGGGAGAGAGGGGGAGGGAAGGGGAAAGGAGGGAGGGAGAGGATGGGAGAAATGTGAGGAAGAGATAAAGAAAGAGAGGGGGCAGGGAGGGAGAGAGAGGGAAGAAGGAACGGGGGGAGGGGGAGGGAGGGGGATGTACAGGGGGAGAAAAGGAGGGGGAGAGGGAAGAGAGGAAGATGGGAGAGGGAGGGAGGGAGAGGGAGGGAGAAAGGGAGAAAGGGAGGGAAAGGGAGAGAGAGATGGGTAAAGAGGGAGAGGAAGGGGGAGGGGGGGAGAGAGAGGGGGAGGGAGAAAACAAAAGGTAAACAGAAAACCTTATTTTAAACCCGGGCAAAGCCGGGTACTTGCAACTAGTATACTTATAAGACGCATTTGTTGTCTGTCTGTTCCCTTATAACTCAAGATCCAGAAAACCAAATAACGTGAAACTTGTTACACATACACATAATTACATGGGGAAGGTTATAGGACAGGTTTCGTTTCATATCGATGGGTAGTTTAATTGTAATTAATTATTTTTATTTTAGTATTTTACTATATTAAAGTAATCTCGACGGCGCCATAGATAAAATTCCTCTGTGACGTCATTTCCCTATGACACATTTTTAAAAGAGGGGTAACTCCCGGAAACTCCAATTGTAAACATGATGAAATCAATAGTCATATCTATTTACCTATCGTTTTATGTATTCGGAAGATTAAAATTAAAGGTGCACTTTAATAAACCGAAATACGTTAATTAAAATGTTTCTGTGACATTATTAACATTATTTATTATCTCAATGGGTAGTTTAATTTTAATTAATTATTTTAGTATTTGTTGCGGTTGTTTTAAATGTTATTGCATTCAAATTGTATCAATGCACAGGGAATCCCCTGTATTCGCGCACCAAGTGACGGAGAAGAAAGGGTTAGGGACAGAAAAAAAAAATATTGTTGTTTTTTTTTTCATGCTGCAATTACCCGGCTTCGGCCGGGATTAAAATAAGGTTTTCTGTTTATTTAAGAAGCGTAATTTGACGTTTAATTGTACAGAGAGAGGGAGGGGGAGAGAGATAAAGAGAGAGGTGGGGCAGGGAGGGAGAGGGAAGGAGGGGGCAGGGAGGGGGAGAGAAGGAGGGAGGGAGGAAGGGAGGGAAGGAAAGAGAAAGAAAGGGGGGAGTAGGGAGGGAGACAGAGGGGAGGGAGGGAGATAGAGGGGAGGGAGGGAGATAGAGGGGAGGGAGGGAGAGAGAGGGAGGGGGATGGGAGGGAGAGGAAATGAGGGAGGGAGGGAGGGAGAGGGAGACGGGAGAGAGAAAGGAGGGAGGGAGAGAAAGGGGAGGGAAGGAGAGAGGGAGATGGGAGAGTTAGGGAGGGAAGGAGAGGGAGGGATAAAGGGAGGGAGGGAAAGAGAAAGGGATAGAGGGGGTAGGAAGGGAGAGAGAGGTTAGGGAGGGAGAGAGAGAGGAAGGGAGAGAGGGTGGTAGGGAGAAAACAAAAAACTTTTTTAAACCCGGGCCAAGCCGGGTACTTGCAACTAATATATATATATATATATATATATATATATATATATATATATATATATATATATATACAAATGTTAATGTGTGTGTCCAACCTACGGGGACCTGGGTGAACCTCTCGGCAATGTACCCCTAGACCACGAGTTGTTCAAATTGGGTTGTGACAATCGCCAAGTTCAATACCATGAGGCCCTGAAAGCGATCATTAGAGAGATAACACCAACAAATCATGATAATTTTTTTAACATTTTTTTTTATTTACGTCGCCATTGCCAGCGTGATAGGGTGTAGTGTGCCTACCACATCAGCACTGTTGGCGTCGATGATGCATGTCAGCCATGCCTACAGAGGGTTGAGTGTGCACGCTATCGTCTGCCGGGATATCAGAAAAGAGGGTTTTAAGACTTGCCAAAATGGCCAGACTATTAAGTATATTAAGTCAGAATGCAGGGACCCCCGAAGAGGACAAGCGACAAATCCATAGGTTAGGCCCTTGGTCTCACAGAACTGTAATGTTTAAAGCTTTGATATTTCTTTCTTTCTTTAAGAGGCCTGATATCTTCTGCGTCTGCGGAATCAACTGGATTGATGGAATATTTTTTAATTGAAGTTCAGATAAAAGATACACAACGATTCTATCTCCAAGGGCCCTAGCTTGAGGGGGCCCCAAATTTTTTTTACACTTAATATTAAGTACATTATTTTCATGGTGTTGAATGTCAAAATGCAGAGGCCCCCAATGATGATTTTGCAAGCAAACATTACACAAACACAAAAAATTCATTTAAAAATACTTATTCACTTAGAAACATATCAGAATACATTTGTCAAGTAAAAAAATGAAATTCACAATAAGAAAACCCAGTCCATCAAAGATGTCAGTTCAAACATCCAAAATTACTATGGTCCACGCAGGCTTGCGGAGCCGGAGCCAGAGCCAGAGCCGGAGCCGAGGAGCCGGGAGCCGCAAATTTTTGCTGGAGTCGGAGCCGGAGCCGAAAAAATCTGGCGGCTCCACGGCTCCCAAAGGTTCTTTTTTTTACAGCAGAATTTTTTTTTTAGCTTTAAAATTCCAAATTTGATTGTTTGCCTCCTACAATTTAAAATGTTGTCATTTTTACGAACGCCTTAACAGTAACAGCTTTTAAATAATAGAGTGCATACACATCACCACAAGAAATCTTTAATGGGGAATCATTTTAAATCTTGTTTATTCTCAAAAATTTTTTACTGGCATGTTATTTTGTTATATATAAAGTTAAAAAAGTTTTATTTCATAGAATAATTGTATCAATCATTTAAAATAAATTTTTACTACGACGACAAATAGAACGCGTCATTTCGTATTATTATTTGATAGCGAATTCGTAATAGACTAAAAACAAAATTGTCGCTTTCTGGATTTAACAATTTTATTATAAACAGAATATCTGAAATAGAGTAGATAAATTTATAAGGCTGTGGCTATTCGGACCCGAGTCCAAATAAAATCCGATTGTTGTTCGGACCCGTGGCAAATATGCACTTAGCTTAGCTATATTTAAACTTCATTAGACGGAACCCGAAAAAATAATAATACAGAGTCCGCTTAGTGGAACCCTAGACACTGAGTAACGATTAAATCATACAATTCAATCAATTATACAAAAAAAAACAATTATAAAGTTTATGTATAGCTAAGCTAAGTGCATATTTGCCACGGGCTCCGAATAACAATCAGACTTTATTGGGACGGGGTCCGAATAAAAATCGGAGTTTATTGGTATCCGGGTCCGAATAGACACTTTGAATTTATAAATAATAAATATAAATACTGAAGTCTTTAAAATATTTTTAATAATGTATCATTTTACTATTTGCTAATTTGATCATTGAAATAACTTTTTATTACTTATGAAAATGGCGACTAGTGAAACCTCGGTCGAAAATAATGATATGATTCTGGATGCACTGAAATGGTTTGTTTTTAGTAAAACCGACATGCGTATATTTTTCAAGTTCCTGACTATGGGGGTGAACGCGGCAAAATTTACATAACTTTTTATCAGCGGCATGTTTGCGTGGCGCAATTATAAAAATTTTTGTCTCGTGTGATACTATCTTAATAGGGAGCCGGAGCCGAGCCGAGCCGTCAAATTTGTGGGAGTCAGAGCCGGAAAAAAATTTGGCGGCTCCGCAAGCCTGGGTCCACGATAGTGTAGAAATCATGCCATTTCATACAGATTTTTCCCCAAGAAGGCTTTAAGACACCAACATGAAATTTTCACCATAGCTAGTACTTGCCAAGGTTAACAAGTGCGCACAATATGAAAAGTGTGAATTACTGTCCACATGGTCATCTGGGGGTCGCAATGCGTGCAAAAATGGACGACCATGATGCTTAAAGGGGCCCTCCATGAGTACACTATTATTGATTAACAGGAATTATCTATCAAAATAATAAACAGATATATGGTATATACTAATTGTATAACAAACATCATTTCATGTCTTATAGGTTTTTGGCTATACCGGGTCAAATATTGATGAAAATTGTCTGAAGTGCAATGTTTGGAATTTTTGAGGGCATTCTGTGTGCAAGCTACACTTGATTTCAGCCTGATACCTCTTTTAGTTTTTGAAATATTCACGTTCAAATATTGCGAAAATGTAAATGTCTCGCGAACTCGCAACTACCCTTAAACTTTAAAAAATCATATCTCGGAAAGTTTTTGACTAAATGGTCTGAAATTTTCAGAAATCACTCAACTTTGAATGTACCACAAGCCCTGAAAATTTCAAGAAGATCTAATACGGTCGGGTTAACAATTGTCAAAAAACTGGTTGAGTTGACATGGAATGACCCATATATATATATATATATATATATATATATCACCATTTTCAACTCCAACTGTGTGTCTACTCGCCGGTCCGGGTACCGGGCCTTTGTTTATTAGCATATAAAAAGTAAAGTCCCTTAACCCTAACGGGCCATCGGGGCAGATGAAGTGTAGAATTTATCTGTTTCTATAACCTCGGCATATGAAGAGGTTGTGTGGTTAGCACAACGCCCAGCCGCCTTTACTCCCCCAGCTTAATGTCAGGTACCCATTTAAAGCTGGGTGGACTTGGGGACCAGGACCTGAAAACATCCCAAGGTTCTCACTGAGATTCGAACCCGGGACCCTCCGGTCGACAGTCGAGCTCTCTACACCGCACGACCACCCGTCCCCATTTATTAGCATATAACTAATAATAATTGTTCACAAAAGATATATAAAGTAACGTTCTTAGGTGTGTATTGCCAGCATGTAACGTGTTAAGGCGTATTTGCTCTATACCGCTGTTATGACTGATATGTGCTATTATGTTATCGTCATGTAACACATTCTGTTCTCACACTCTACCAACCATTACGTCATGACACAAGAAACTGAATGCGTGCTCCATGATTCACAATTAGTTTATTCACATGACAGCAAAACGAAATAATAAAATACCGTATTCCCCCATGTATAAGCACCCCCTTTGTATAAGCCCCCCCCCCCCCTTTTTGGACTGTGAAGTTTTGAAAAAAATATTTTATTAGAGAAACAAATTATAAAGAAAGATAATTTACTAAGAAACAAAATTCAAGATTCATAATCATATACTCATCATCACTGTCTGATCCATTACATTCCACGTCTTCTTCAATATTATTGGCATCTAATTAAGCTAACAACAGTTCTTCTTCTTCTGTGTCACGTATAAAAGTGTACCTGCTTTGTATATGCCACCCCCCGCCCTACTTTTTGGGCTTAAAAATTTTGGAAAAAAGGGATGGCTTATACATGGGGGAAATACGGTAAATCCAAAATGTAAAATGAATTGTCACTAATCACAATATCACTAAAATAGACTCTCTATCGCTCTCTCTTTACATAACTCTTATTACATGAACTCCTTCTATAAACTTATACATGAAATCTCCACATGAACTCAACTTAACTGAACTGTAAGACTGTCTCCCAAAATCAACTGAATGAACTTCTCTGATTGACTGCCTCTGACTACTCATACTGCCTCTTATATAGCTTTCTTACATTAACACTCGAACTTTCTACAAAAGACTACCATCGAACCAATAGACAGTCATAGGTTCTATTCATGTCACAACGGAGACGAGAAACATCCAGACTCTTGACCGCTCGCTGACCTCTAGCTGAGCTCGCCTCAAAAACACACATACACACCTGTGCGCGTAACACACGCAACTACACCATGACATATCCCCCCTTTTTCTTTAAAAGCCAATGTAACTTAATCAAATATAAAATCATTTGTGTCTAGGAAACAATGTTTAATGGGTTTTTTGTGTGTGTGTGCAATGTTGGCATTACTTTTATTACAAACACTCTTTGTGCTTGAACAGTTATAACAGTTATAACATTATCTTATATGTATCAGTCAGTATGTAGGCCCTTTGTGCTTGAACAGTTATAACATTATTTGATATGTATCAGTATGTAGGCCCGTTGTGCTTGAACAGTTATAACATTATTTTATATGTATTTAAAGTACATCCCCTCTACAAAAAGCTATTCAAACTATTGATATTCGGATTAAAATTTAATACATTGAGGTCGACCCTTAGAAAAAGAAACAAATTCTCATTCATTGTTTAATATATTTCATAATACACATTTAGTTTTATAAATAGATTCAACTGGTTTCAAATGTTTTCCTAATAGATTATTCGCTGACTAGTTCAACAAATCTAGATATCAATAGAACAGAGACTATAAAGTTGTAGCATTAGGATCACTACAATAGTTATAAAGTTATAGCACTGGGATCACAATGTTAGCTATAATGTTGTAGCATTAGGATAACTATGTTAGCTATAAAGACATAGCACTGGGATCACAATGGTAGCTATAGAGTTGTAGCATAGGGATCACTATGTTAGCTAAAAAGTTGGGTAGCATTAGGATCACTATGTGAGCTATAAAGACATAGCACTGGGATCACAATGTTAGCTATAAAGTTGTAGCATTAGGATCGCTTGTTGGTTTAAAAGTTATAACATTGCATTCATTTGTTATCTGTCATGATCCTTCTGTTGGAACTTTTTTTTAGCCGTAACATAAAGCTGACTAATAGCTGACTGTTAGAAGGGTCAGAGAGGGCTGCAGTTTTTTTAAGATTATTAGGGACCCAAATTGTCCAGCTGTGAATTCCAATCTTTCCCATACCTTTTAGACTTACCTTTTCTTTGGGCCCACAAAAGAAAACTTACCTAGAGCCACCAAATGTAAATTATACAGCCTACAAATGTAAACTTACCTAGAGCCATCAAATGTAAAATATACAGCCTACAAATGTAAACTTACCTAGAGCCATCAAATATAAATTATACAGCCTACAAATGTAAATTTACCTAGAGCCATCAAATGTTTCTTTTACTGCCCACAAATGTAAGATAACCTAGAGCCATTAAATGTAACTTTTTACAGACTACAAATGTAAATTTGCCTAGAGCCATCAAATGTAAATTATACAGCCTACAAATGTATATTTATCTAGAGCCATCTAATGTAGCTTTTACTACCCACAAATGTCAATTTACACAGAACCATTAAATGTAACTTTTTAAACCCACAGATTAAGATAACCAAGAGCCATCAAATGTTACTTTTTACAGATTACAAATGTAAATTTACCTAGAGCCATCAAATGTAAATTATAAGCCTACAAATGTATATTTATCTAGAGCTATCAAATGTAAATTATACAGCCTACAAATGTAAATTTACCTAGAGCCATCAAATGTAAATTATACAGCCTACAAATATATTTTTCTCGAGCCATCAAATGTAAATTATACAGCCTACAAATGTAAATTTACCTAAAGCCATCAAATGTCAATTATACAGCCTACAAATGTAAATTTACCTAGAGCCATCAATGTAAATATACAGCCTACAAATGTAAATTTATCTAGAGCCATCAAATGTAAATTATAAAGCCTAAAAATTTAAATTTACCTAGAGCCATCAAATGTTTCTTTTACTGCCCACAAATGTAAGATAACCAAGAGCCATTAAATGTAACTTTTTACAGACTACAAATGTAAATTTGCCTAGAGCCATCAAATGTAAATTATACAGCCTACAAATGTATATTTATCTAGAGCCATCAAATGTAGCTTTTACTACCCACAAATGTCAATTTACCCAGACCATTAAATGTAACTTTTTAAACCCACAGTTTAAGATAACCAAGAGCCATCAAATGTCAATTATACAGCCTACAAATGTAAATTTACCTAGAGCCATCAATGTAAATTATACAGCCTACAAATGTAAATTTACCTAGAGCCAGCAATGTAAATTATACAGCCTACAAATGTATATTTATCTAGAGCCATCTAATGTAGCTTTTACTACCCACAATGTCAATTTACACAGAACCATTAAATGTAACTTTTTAAACCCACAGATTAAGATAACCAAGAGCTATCAAATGTTACTTTTTACAGCCTACAAATGTAAATTTACCTAGAGCCATCAAATGTAAATTATAAGCCTACAAATATATATTTATCTAGAGCTATCAAATGTAAATTATACAGCCTACAAAATTAAATTTACCTAGAGCAATCAAATGTCAATTATACAGCCTACAAATGTAAATTTACCTAGAGCCATCAAATGTAAATTATACAGCCTACAAATGTAAATTTACCTAGAGCCATCAAATGTAAATTATACAGCCTACAAATGTAAATTTACCTAGAGCCAGCAATGTAAATTATACAGCCTACAAATGTATATTTATCTAGAGCCATCTAATGTAGCTTTTACTACCCACAATGTCAATTTACACAGAACCATTAAATGTAACTTTTTAAACCCACAGATTAAGATAACCAAGAGCCATCAAATGTTACTTTTTACAGATTACAAATGTAAATTTACCTAGAGCCATCAAATGTAAATTATAAGCCTACAAATGTATATTTATCTAGAGCCATCAAATGTAAATTATACAGCCTACAAATGTAAATTTACCTAGAGCCATCAAATGTAAATTATACAGCCTACAAATGTAAATTTACCTAGAGCCATCAAATGTAAATTATACAGCCTACAAATGTATATTTATCTAGAGCCATCAAATGTAAATTATACAGCCTACAAATGTAAATTTACCTAGAGCCATCAAATGCCAATTATACAGCCTACAAATGTAAATTTACCTAGAGCCATCAATGTAAATATACAGCCTACAAATGTAAATTTATCTAGAGCCATCAAATGTAAATTATAAAGCCTAAAAATTTAAATTTACCTAGAGCCATCAAATGTTTCTTTTACTGCCCACAAATGTAAGATAACCAAGAGCCATTAAATGTAACTTTTTACAGACTACAAATGTAAATTTGCCTAGAGCAATCAAATGTAAATTATACAGCCTACAAATGTAAATTTGCCTACAGCCATCAAATGTAAATTATACAGCCTACAAATGTATATTTATCTAGAGCCATCAAATGTAGCTTTTACTACCCACAAATGTCAATTTACCCAGACCATTAAATGTAACTTTTTAAACCCACAGATTAAGATAACCAAGAGCCATCAAATGTTACTTTTTACAGCCTACAAATGTAAATTTACCTAGAGCCATCAAATGTCAATTATACAGCCTACAAATGTAAATTTACCTAGAGCCATCAAATGTAAATTATACAGCCTACAAATGTAAATTTACCTAGAGCCATCAAATGTAAATTTTACAGCCTACAAATGTATATTTATCTAGAGCTATCAAATGTAAATTATACAGCCTACAAACTTAAATTTACCTAGAGCAATCAAATGTCAATTATACAGCCTACAAATGTAAATTTACCTAGAGCCATCAAATGTAAATTATACAGCCTACAAATGTAAATTTACCTAGAGCCATCAAATGTAAATTATACAGCCTACAAATGTAAATTTACCTAAAGCCATCAAATGTAAATTATACAGCCTACAAATGTATATTTATCTAGAGCCATCAAATGTAAATTATACAGCCTACAAATGTAAATTTACCTAGAGCCATCAAATGTCAATTATACAGCCTACAAATGTAAATTTACCTAGAGCCAGCAATGTAAATTATACAGCCTACAAATGTAAATTTATCTAGAGCCATCAAATGTAAATTATAAAGCCTAAAAATTTAAATTTACCTAGAGCCATCAAATGTTTCTTTTACTGCCCACAAATGTAAGATAACCAAGAGCCATTAAATGTAACTTTTTACAGACTACAAATGTAAATTTGCCTAGAGCCATCAAATGTAAATTATACAGCCTACAAATGTATATTTATCTAGAGCCATCAAATGTAGCTTTTACTACCCACAAATGTCAATTTACCCAGACCATTAAATGTAACTTTTTAAACCCACAGATTAAGATAACCAAAAGCCATCAAATGTTACTTTTTACAGCCTACAAATGTAAATTTACCTAGAGCCATCAAATGTAAATTATACAGCCAACAAATGTAAATTTACCTAGAGCCATCAAATGTAAATTTTACAGCCTACAAATGTATATTTATCTAGAGCTATCAAATGTAAATTATACAGCCTACAAATTTAAATTTACCTAGAGCAATCAAATGTCAATTATACAGCCTACAAATGTAAATTTACCTAGAGCCATCAAATATAAATTATACAGCCTACAAATGTAAATTTACATAGAGCCATCAAATGTAAATTATAAGCCTACAAATGTAAATTTACCTAGAGCCATCAAATGTAAATTATAAGCCTACAAATGTAAATTTACCTAGAGCCATCAAATGTAAATTATACAGCCTACAACTGTAAATTTACCTAGAGCCATCAAATGTAAATTATACAGCCTACAAATGTAAATTTACATAGAGCCATCAAATGTAAATTATAAGCCTACAAATGTAAATTTACCTAGAGCCATCAAATGTAAATTATACAGCCTACAACTGTAAATTTACCTAGAGCCATCAAATGTAAATTATACAGCCTACAAATGTAAATTTACATAGAGCCATCAAATGTAAATTATAAGCCTACAAATGTAAATTTACCTAGAGCCATCAAATGTAAATTATAAGCCTACAAATGTAAATTTACCTAGAGCCATCAAATGTAAATTATACAGCCTACAAATGTAAATTTACCTAGAGCCATCAAATGTAAATTATACAGCCTACAAATGTAAATTTAACTAGAGCCATCAAATGTAAATTATAAGCCTACAAATGTAAATTTACCTAGAGCCATCAAATGTAAATTATAAGCCTACAAATGTAAATTTACCTAGAGCCATCAAATGTAAATTATACAGCCTACAACTGTAAATTTACCTAGAGCCATCAAATGTAAATTATACAGCCTACAAATGTAAATTTACATAGAGCCATCAATTGTAAATTATAAGCCTACAAATGTAAATTTACCTAGAGCCATCAAATGTAAATTATAAGCCTACAAATGTAAATTTACCTAGAGCCATCAAATGTAAATTATACAGCCTACAACTGTAAATTTACCTAGAGCCATCAAATGTAAATTATACAGCCTACAAATGTAAATTTAACTAGAGCCATCAAATGTAAATTATAAGCCTACAAATGTAAATTTACCTAGAGCCATCAAATGTAAATTATAAGCCTACAAATGTAAATTTACCTAGAGCCATCAAATGTAAATTATACAGCCTACAACTGTAAATTTACCTAGGGTTCCGTAAATTCCCGTTTGCCCAAGTTCCCCCCTCTCCCCAAACATGTACGTAAGACATCAATCAGTATCCTGGAAGGGTTACTTCGTGTTAGATGGCCTAACAGGATTCTGTACTAGCACGGCGGCCGATAGAGCACTGGTATTTAATTTCATTTTTGCACTTTTCAGAATGTGAGAAAATGCTTCAAAAATTATACATGTATAGGGTACCCCAATCCCAAGCTACGGCTCTGGCTTTTGCATACATTATGTCTGTATTAGAATTACATTTCACCTTACAGAATGATTCAAGACATTCCTGGCATAAATCTAGTAGGACTTATAAATAACAATCCTCAATGAGATTATTATTTAGTCAAAGCAGCCATATGAAAGTAGCCTTGAAGACGCAAGCCTCGAAAAAAAACCGGACTGACAGTATTACAGGACGGACAAACGTAATGACTATTGTTTGATATAATGTTGTAGCATTTGGATCACTTGTTAGTTATAAGTCTATACCATTTCAATCAATTATTACCATTAAAAACCATTATGCTGATCTGACGAAGACGATGTGGCAAATGGTTTAAATAATACACAGACTGATTGTCTAATTGTGAAAACGAGGCTGCTACATAATAAATAATACACTCGTGAAGCTAATGAGATATTTCTGTAGTCAAAGAAGCGAAATTTTCTTTTTTATAGCAGAGGTAGGTTTAAAGAGGCCGTCCTAATGAAATGGGATGTTCAACATGAAAGAAAGGAAGGTCGAAATATAATTGACCAGTCTGAATCACTATTGAATACCAGACGACAAAGAGAAACGATGGAGCGACCCATTCACAACAGTGTACGTGAAGTCTCGTATTGACAAATAAATTAATTGGTTGTGTGTGTGTGTGTGTGTGAGTGTGTGTGTGTGTGTGCGTGTGTGTGTGTGCGTGCGTGGATGTGTGTGTGTGTGTGGAAGAAGAAAACAATCAAACATAGTTTTGCACAGATTTTTACTTGAAAATTGTTAGGTATTAGTTTAGAGTTTCGAAATTTGTAAAGCAAATGCTCCAGCCAACTAAAATTATTTCACTCATTTCTGTTTGGTTAAAATCATTTCATTCGTCGCTGACTTGCCGATATTACATCATTCGCGTCTGTCTGAAATCATTTTATTCTTATCTGATTTAAATGTGCAATTTCTTTGACAACTGTTTCATTTAGTTTCTCACTAATCTGTTTTTGTCAGTTGTTGTTTTTTTTTTTGTTCTAGTGATGTATACAATTGAAAAATTTGGAAATAAAAAACACATAACTTTAGTAATTATTCAATTTACACTTTTCCATTTTTTAAATGGAATCATTTCAGTTTTTCGCAAAACAAAACGAAAACAAATTGAAGAAATACTGTTTTGTGAAGTAAATTCTCTTATCGTTCAAACGCACCAAAATTTAAAATATTAACACTAATTTCTGGATAATTTTTTTTCTAAAATAAGTTGTTTAAATTTTGTATATTCTAAAGAAAAGTTAATATCTGTAGAAATGTATGGAATGTAATTTTAGATAATTACAAACTTTATATTTCCACACCATATGTAACGTAATTGAAACAATCATTTATTTACACATAATTTCTAGTTGACTTTTCGTGCTCTATAAATGTTGCATTTTACAACCTTAACCCAGAACACGTTCCTACGTTTATTTTATTTACTATAAACTTTTGATAACGTAAAAAATGAATTCTTCTACAATGGTAAACAACAGCTTGATGCCAATTTTTCCACGTACCACAACGAAATCACCAAGCACTACAGTTGGCTATTATGTCTGCGGGTCTAAAGCTAGTTCATTGGAACAGTATTTGGCCTACCAAAATATGGAATGCTACGTCAATCCAGTTTTTTCATATTTTGGGTTTATTGCCAACGTGTTGTGCCTTTCCATTCTAAAACGAAGTGGTCTTAATAAACCATCCAACATTCTATTGTTTGGTCTGGTCAATGCAGATATAATGTGTTTGATGATGACCATGAACTATGGACTTCCGATTCTGTACTTTGGTCCTAATAAACTCTACCCAGGTGTTTGTGGCTTTCAATACAATGACATCGTAAATTATTATTTGATAAGCTCATGTTTTATATTTACTTTTTTTGGATCTTGGGGTGAATATGTCAACCCATTTGTACAGGTTTGTATCACATTGGAAAGACTCTTAGCGGTTTTTATGCCTATGACATTCAAAAAAATTGTTACGAGAAAAACTGCGGTGATCTCTATGTGTTTTTCATTTATTTTCTGGTTGCCGTGGTTAATCGTTCATATGTGCCAGTTCGTCTTATTCAAACAGAAAATCTCAAGAGACATTAACTACATGGCACTGTCGTACGGAGATTTTTACTTCGAAAATAAGGTCATTTTAGATTTTTTCAATCTTATTGTTATGGACATTCTTCTCTCATGGATTCCTTTAGCTATGGTTACTGTGGGAAGTATCGCTATTATCATAAAAGTAAATATTGTATTAAGAAACAGAAAGAATCTTACTTCTTCTAAAAAAACACTTGCGTGGTCACCAAGAACAACAAAAACTTTGTTGACAACATCCGTTATTTTTGTTTTGTCTCATTTCAGTGGTTCTTTGATTGTTTTATTGTACCCCTACCCCACCCCAGTAGAAACATACCTACGGAACTCGTTGTATTATTTTGTTAACAATATCAACAGTTCTAGTAATTTGTTCATATATCTCATCTGTAACAGAAATTTTCGTTTTATTTTCAAACATTTAGTTGGTTTCCAAAAGAAGTAAGTGGTAGAGATGGTGGTTAACCTGAATTTCTTCATTCAATGAAATATGCACTTGTTAATATTACTTAAACTCTGTCTTAATGTATTGTGTCTACTCCAGTATGTTTCATATTATCATATTATTGGTGCATATCAACATATACAAAATATGTATTTAACGTTCGAAAAGCATTTCAAATTATCAAATGTATAATTTTGTATACAATGTGCTTCAAGATTCGTTCGGCTACCATAAAGTTACGACACACATCATACTGAATGAGTGCAGAAACTGATTCAAATTTTACTTAAATAAGATATTTAAAATAAAATTGTTTGTATGAAATTACAATAATTATTCAGTTTCTTGTGGGAAATGCTTTTTTGTTCACATCTATATTATTACTTGAATGTCATCACTGACAATAAAATGGAAGTGTTGGTGCAAAAGGAAGATAAAAACATTAAACACAATAATGATTTAAAATATTTGGGAAACGGCATAAAATATGGTACTTGTCATAGAATATGTAGGGCTACTGGTATTCTGTGGTTCTTATCATAGAATATATACTGCTATTCAGTAGTACTTGTCATAGAATATATGCTGATATTCTGTGGTACTTGTCATAGAATATAATCTGCTATTCTGTAGTACTTTTCATAGAATATATACTGGTATTCTGTGATACTTTTCATAGAGTATATACCGGCATTTTGTGGCATCTGTTCGCTTTTGCCTGATAACATTGCAAAAAAATGTTAACATATTACCTAAAGAGAAACCCATTAACGCTTAAGGTCTCATTTTTTAATAATATTTGTACATGACATGTAGTTTGGGTAGATATTGACTTTACCTAACGCAGAAATTCTAAAAAAAATGTGTATAGCCCATATTAAGGGCCGGAAAGTTTTATCCTTAAAAAAAGGACGGTATGTACTATAGGGGCCAGTATTTGTTTACTCATAACTTTATTACACGACTTCCTAATTTTAAAAGCGTGACATTTTCACATGGAAAATAACTATGACCGATGTCTAGATTATATAATACGATTACTTTAGCATAACTATGATAGTTTGAACTTATCATTAATTAGAATAAAACTGGCAAAATATTTTAACAACGTTTAAGATTCAAGAAAAATAGGTTTATTTGAAAACTTAACTAATAAAACTGATTACTGTTAGAAAGGTATAAAACATAACTAAACATAACTAAAAACAAGGTATCCAACAATTTTATTAGTTAACGTTTATCAAAATAAAAATAAATGATAAGTACAGTTCACTTTGTGTGGAAAAGTTCAAAGCAAAGGTCATACCTCAAGATGTATGTCATTGTGACATGTCGTCGACATTGTATTCGATTCAAATCACGATGGTTAGAAGCTTCTGACAATTTGTACAACTGCCAATCATTATGAAGGCTTGCAACAATCATAAAGCAAAACAGTGCCCACCACCATTTTGTTGATACGAATATGTATGCGACATTCGGCTATATTCTGGTCCATTCGATCTGTCCCACCCATGAAACGGTTATACTGAGCAATCATGTTTGGCATGGCAATTTGATCATGCTTCTTTTCTGCTGCTGACCACCTCTTGACGTTAATCAGTGGATGGACGGACTCCAAAACAATTAGATATCACTGTGACTACGTTATTATCGTTCCAACGAACTGCTAACATTCTTGACTTTCTGTCAAATCGATGGTCAGACGTGCCACAAGTGCATCTTTTATCATCATGTGTACTTCTATCGGTGGACACTTCATCATGTGTACTTCTATCGGTGGACACTTCATCCTCTCACAGTCATAGATATAGTCATTGACTTCAGTTGATCTGGCAGTCGTGGAGATTTAAAGAAATTGTATATATACAATCTGCATGGTAAACAAGGTGTTGGCCAATTCTTTAGCTGCATCACTACAGAGCCACCAAGTCCCGGATCTACATTGAACAAGCCACTTGATCCTTGATAAGGCTCACAATTGACCAAGTAGCCCAAACGGCTGTTCAGGCACCAGACTTTGAACCCAAAGAGTATAAGTTTGCCACGGATGAACTGTTTTGATGAGTGGCGTCCATAGTATGGCACCATGGATTCATCAATGGAAATGTCCTGTTCGGTTGGCCAATGTTGAACAAAACGTTCATTTAACATCACAAACAGTGAACGAAGTTTGGAAAGTTTGTCCCCAACATTAAGATTAGTATTATCACATAAGTGAATATATTGCAACAGCTCCTCAAATCGGCAAACAGACATTGAACTGCTAATGACCTCATGTTCAGCGCTTTACCAATACATTCATCTGCTAGCTAAAGGGACATAACCTGAGCTAAGAACTGCTTCAGGTTTTGCATAGAATACAAATTGGACAGGAAATAAATCTTTTAACTTATTAAGCCACAAATGTGTAATTTAAAGCATTGATTACTCAGAAACACTATCGAGTGAACCTCTCCAAAGTCAAACCAATGCACCATGTAATGCATGGCGTCCTTTTTGAAGGACACTCATATAACGTGATCAGTAGCTACATTGGTGGCAGCGTGAGTTCAATGTTTGATTGTAAAGTCAAAATCGATAGTTGTATAACATTATTAGAACACATTTATTTTAAAATAACTAAAAGTGAATATTACTAACTTTTATTAGATCCAGTCATAGCAAAATTTGAGATTTTCATCTAGAAATTTTAATTACAAACTATTAAAAGGCACGTAAAGGTTTAGCATTATTACAATCTAAGGGGTGTTCGGGTAGCACTCGAATTACAAAGTGTCCTTTAAAAAAAACGCTATGCATTAATGGGTTAACAAAAAATTACCAATTTCTAACAACTTTATATTGTGAAATTAGGTAGCAAGCAATATCATAAATAAATGTTTTATTCATTTCAACAATAAAACAGGATGCGCTGTATACTACAGAACCGGACATAGATTAACTGTAGCCCGCGTACAATTAGTATTATGCCCTACCCCTCACCCCCTTATAATGTACCAAAAGGTTTCATTTTAGTATTCATAAATTAAAAAAAAACAATTAACATTACGATTCATACATTGTTTAAGAGTGATTTCCCCTCTCACTAAATGCACGCTGCTATCGACGCCAATTCTTGTTTGAAAATGTCTATTCGTTCTTTTACATATTCACTCAGGTATCATGTCTCGTCATAATTTCTATTGATACAGAGAACAAAATTTCACAACATGCACTTTCAGCTACTTAATTCCGTTACCAGCTAATGGTGGTATATCAACAACAGCATTTTACAGGGGTGTCAGCCAGAGAGACGTAAATAGCTCATGATGTCAGTGTTCTGAACTACGCGGTGTGGAGCGATAGGAGGTTCTTTTGTCACCTACAGTCAGAATTATAACCCATGTACTTGTAACGACCACAATCGGTTATGTTTTTATAACACACTTTGGAATTGCCGGAAAAGAGCCACAGGTACTGTGAGATTACAATGTCGGTCATGTTTAGAGAGAGTTTATAATTTTAGATGACACATACTTGTGATAAATTAGATGACCTGGTTAGGCTGAAATTAGAAAGCAATTCTGAGAGCATTTGTATTTTCAAGAGACAAATGTTGTGATAAGCTAATTATCTAATGTCTGGTCTCGTTTGTATGGCGCCGAAATTCCACATGGGCTTGATTAATGATACAAAGAATCAGTGTCCCAAAGTTTCTAGGATGAGCATTGTATTTACAAGAATATTGGTCGAACATTGTATTTTCAAGAACATGAATCAATGGGTCAGCGATGAGAGTTAATTGATTAGTTTGTCACTAAACTACAAAAGTCCAAGGTTACTGCTGTTTTGACAAAAAAAAAACAGAATATCACCAATAAGGGACCAACCAATTAGAGATAAGGACGTGTGCTAGACGACGCAGTAATTAAGGTCTTATAAAAGAAGCTAACAGATCTTTGATATGGACCACAGAGAAGTACAGTGATACAGTTCGCCGAAAATAAGCCGCACACAGGATAGAGTAGTGATGTTTCACTGAATATGTATCTTGGAGTGTGTAGTTTGATTATATTTATATTTTTAAATTATATTTTCTGTGTTGGTTAAATGAAGTATATGAATCGGACTTGGCATTTTAAATCATTTATTTGTGATGTCTGTGAGTGAGTACACGCTTAGATAAAATGTCAATCGCTACCAGAGAAGAGACGACAAGAGATTGATCATCACAAGAACTCGCAATATATAACTAATAATACAAGTAGTTATGACAGTACTGTTAAGGCAACTCACAATACATAACTAATAATACAAGTAGTTATGACAGTACTGTTAAGGCAACTCACAATACATAACTAATAATACAAGTAGTTATGAAGTACTGTTAAGGCCACTCACAATATATAGCTAATAATACAAGTAGTTATGACAGAACTGTTAAGGCAACTCATAATATATAACTAATAATACAAGTAGATATGACAGTACTGTTAAGCCAACTCACAATATATAACTAATAATACAAGTAGTTATGAAGTACTGTTAAGGCCACTCACAATATATAGCTAATAATACAAGTAGTTATGACAGTACTGTTAAGGCCATCTCTGTAGAATTTACTTGTGAACAATGGCGTAACAAGCATTAATTGTGCCCAGGGCAAAATCTAAAAATGTTGCCTCATTCATGTCAGACAGAAGGCAACGGGCTCGATTCTGGCATCACACTAACATGTTTTGACACATTATTGGTTGACTAAATCTAATGTTTATTATATATCTCCACAGCATTCATGAATAATTTATCATTTCTATTTTCAATATAAGAAACGAAATTCTCAAGATCCATTTTTACAAACATTTTAAACCTCAAAAAAAAATTTAAAAAAAATAACACTGGAAGCAGTTTGTATCGTTTGGCTGTTGAAATGTGAGTCCAGGATTCGATCTCCTGTGAAAAACAAGATGATAGATTTAAGTCATTGTAATTGTTTTCGAGGTTCCTCAAAGACGATTGCACCATTGGTTGTAGTAAAGATTCATAAGGGCGCTACAGAAACCGTCACACTAGCAGTTTTTAGGCTCTAAAAGTTAAATATAGATTTCTGGTGCTTTGCACACACACACACACACACACACACAATATTAATACAAACTTTTTTTTTTTTCAAAATAGCCTTTTTTAAAATGTTCAAAAAAATAATAATGTATTTCCTTTAGGTTTGTTCATCCTCTTACTATGTGAAACAATTATATCGACTTAAGAAATGTGTGAGAATCAATATGGCTTAATTATTTAATGTATTACTGGCGCCCACCGACGGGGTGGGGTAGTTATTAGGCTTTACTCAGACAACCGGCATGTGGTGGGTAGCTAGTATTATTCTCTTTCTCTGTAGACAGGGGTCTGTCAAGGGGTCTGTCTTGGGGTCTGCAATGTAACATTTTCAGATTGTTTTTTTTTTGGAGAATTTGCTCTTTCTATAGTTATTTTCTTCATTTATTTTCTTATGTTAGCGTTTGCCCATTCATTACGTGTTAATGAGATACATTAGAGAGTGTGTGGCTGTTGCTATGTTGTTATGTGAGTATGAGGCTGTTGCTATGTTGTTATGTGAGTATGAGGCTGTTGCTATGTTGTTATGTGAGTATGAGGCTGTTGCTATGTTGTTATTTGAGTATGAGGCTGTTGCTATGTTGTTATGGTCTCTGACGTGGACTGAACATATGGCGTCGATCGGAAATAAACCTGCATATTTTTAATTGCATTTTATGTCGCTTATTCTTGAAGGAATGAACATGGTAGCACGAGTTGAACTTTCTGGAACTATCAATGTAAAACTGTCACAAATTAATATTAGAAAGGATATAATCCAAGGCTTTGTTTTAAAAAAATTGAAAAAATAAAAGCAAGGACGGAAATGTCACCGAAAATTTCCGGAGATGAAAACGACAGCTAGAGGTTTACATGGAAACAACCGGTGCTAATGAAAATTGTAAGACACAGAGGGTCACGGTAATACTTCAGTGCGCGGGACCTCAGACCATATCGATCAGTTCGATTTGGACAATGAAGGTGATAGGGAAAACCCGGAGAAAATACACGATTAGATTGGTGAATACTGCATACCGAAGAAAAATGAAGTCTTAGAACCATACCGATTATGGATGTCCAGTATACAGCAACGTTCACAACATTCTTGTCTATCATCCACTAGAAAGCTGATTAGTGCAACTTTAAGGAGAAAGATGGAATGATTAGAGACAAAATAGTATTCTCAGCACCCAAAGAGCTCCAGAAACGATTGCTATGACCAAGGTGAACCGAACTTGAAGCCAGCTATAGAAATATGTCAAGTCTCTGAGGCGACTAAAGAGGAGATGACTTAGTGTCCGGAAATTACAAAAGAAAACATGGCAGCTAGAATATAAAAAGTAGAAAGATACAAACACAGAAGCCAAACGCTGAGAATTTGACAAGAGAATGTCACTAATGTGGTCGTCCATACAAACATGTTCTACACGGGGGAAAAACGTTGTATCAAATAATGATAAACACCTTCACACGGAAATGTTTAATACTCAACTGAATGGACGATGCCTCATTAGATGATTAGTGTTCAGATAATAACGACTTCAGATTATATGGAGTATATAAAGACAAGAACATACAACATGTCTGACCCGGGACACTATAAGACCAAAGGAAAGTTGAAATAGCAGTTAAAATATGTAAGCAGATGATGATTAAAACTAAAAGAAAGAAAAGAAGACATATATACGAGACATTATTAAAACTAAAAGAAAGAAAAGAAGACATATATACGAGGCATTATTAAAACTAAAAGAAAGAAAAGAAGACAAATATACGAGACGTTATTAAAACTAAAAGAAAGAAAAGAAGACAAATATACGAGGCATTATTAAAAATAAAAGAAAGAAAAGAAGACATATATACGAGGCGTTATTAAAACTAAAAGAAAGAAAAGAAGACATATATACAAGGCGTTATTAAAACTAAAAGAAAGAAAAGAAGACAAATATACGAGGCGTTATTAAAACTAAAAGAAAGAAAAGAAGACAAATATACGAGGCGTTATTAAAACTAAAAGAAAGAAAAGAAGACAAATATACGAGGCGTTATTAAAACTAAAAGAAAGAAAAGAAGACAAATATACGAGGCGTTATTAAAACTAAAAGAAAGAAAAGAAGACAAATATACGAGGCGTTATTAAAACTAAAAGAAAGAAAAGAAGACAAATATACGAGGCGTTATTAAAACTAAAAGAAAGAAAAGAAGACATATATACGAGGCATTATTAAAACTAAAAGAAAGAAAAGAAGACAAATATACGAGGCGTTATTAAAACAAAAAGAAAGAAAAGAAGACAAATATACGAGGCATTATTAAAACTAAAAGAAAGAAAAGAAGACAAATATACGAGGCGTTATTAAAACTGCGCAACACTACGAAACGATTCTCTGGTTTTAGGCCTGCACATATAGTATGTGGGTGGGAAGTCATAATATGATACCCGCAATCAAATGGTGGAGAAAATATGACAATATGCAAAACAGAAGGGAATTATACAAAGAGAGTGTGGAAAGAAACCATGATCGAACTGTCATAGATTTGCCGACAATGTAGCTGGATCATCGAACTACCATAGATTTGCCATACAATGTAGTTGGATCATCGAACTGCCATAGATTTGCCGACAATGTAGTTGGATCATCAAACTGCCATAGATTTGCCGACAATGTAGTTGGATCATCGAACTGCCATAGATTTGCCGACAATGTAGCTGGATTATGATTTATACTACCAAAATCTAGAGAAGCTGCCTGGAAAGCTGAAAGAGTCATGAGATTCGACGGTGGAAGACGAAACAGAGTTCAAGGCGGGAAGAGGGGTGTACACACAGAATAGAGTTCAGGGTAAAGCGTGTATCCAGATAACTTCATGCCATTAAAAGCGAAAGTTTACATTTTTGTGAATAACTGTAAACATTATGAACAGAAATATTTTAAACTACTAAGACTTGCAGAATGGAGATGGAGCAAATGTAAAGAGTTTTTTTTTAATGTGCGCATGAAGCACCACACTATTGGCATGCAAGTCTCGAGATGGCCCCAACAATTTTTAGAACTCATTTTACCTCTAGAAACGTACGATCACCAGACACAAAATCTGCATTCACAAGTGGATTCGCCATGAGTTAGGACATGTACAGGTGTCGGTCGAATCAACCCGCACAATACTATCAATGTGTGCTAAAGATTTGCGACCATTCTCATAACGAAATTGCCAGTTACGGTCTGTCTGATTATTATTATAGACACAAACCAACAATGGAAAATATTTTACAAATATTTACCGAAAACTAGTTTGAACGTGTTTTTTATGAGATTATGTATATTTCAGTCAGTGTTTGAAACTAGTTTGAAAGTGTTTTTATGAGATTATGTATATTTCAGTCAGTGTTTGAATCTAGTTTGAACGTGTTTTTATGAGATTATGTATATTTCAGTCAGTGTTTGAATCTAGTTTGAACGTGTTTTTATGAGATTATGTATATTTCAGTCAGTGTATGAATCTAATTTTAACGTGTTTTTATGAGATTATGTATATTTCAGTCAGTGTTTGAAACTAGTTTGAACGTGTTTTTATGAGATTATGTATATTTCAGTCAGTGTTTGAATCTAGTTTGAACGTGTTTTTATGAGATTATGTATAAGTGTTTGAAACTAGTTTGAACGTGTTTTTATGAGATTATGTATATTCCAGTCAGTGTTTGAATCTAGTTTGAACGTGTTTTTATGAGATTATGTATATTTCAGTCAGTGTTTGAATCTAGTTTTAACGTGTTTTTAAGAGATTATGTATATTTCAGCTGTATGGTTGGGAATATAATAGAATTTGATGGAGGTGGGTTGCGATGGTTCAAACTATGTGTAGACAGAATGGTCTTTAGATAAAATTTACCACCCATTGCTGCTGTCTAATTAAGAACTTAAGCGAACAATAGTCAAATATTTGGGACGACATTAAATTAACAATATCAGGCTTGACCTAAGGGGTTTCGATTCTTTAATAGGGAAACTGGTTACAATTATCTTTCATTATTTATTTTTACGCTTGAACTGTGCCTCTAAATACAAGTATCTTAAAATAAATTATTTTGCACACTTGTAAAAATAAATAATACTTTTTTTGTTTTAAAGATTAAAGCAAGCTGTATAAAATATAAGCATATGTTCATATATAAAAGGTCGATATGCGTTACTTCCCGTTTTTATTTTATATTTTAAAAATTAAAGTTACTTACCGCATCATGTTAACATTAAAAAATATTAAAATATCTCTACACTTTGATATCTGAGGGTGGAATATCTCTACACTTTGATATCTGAGGGTGGAATATCTCTACACTTTGATATCTGAGGGTGGAATATCTCTACACTTTGATATCTGAGGGTGGAATATCTCTACACTTTGATATCTGAGGGTGGAATATCTCTACACTTTGATATCTGAGGGTGGAATATCTCTACACTTTGATATCTGAGGGTGGAATATCTCTACACTTTGATATCTGAGGGTGGAATATTGCTTCCGGATTTTGTTAAACCCCCGCTAAATAAGCCTGAAATGTTATTTTTTTTTATATTGCGAAAGTTTGAATTTAATGTTTTTGGTAATTAATGAAAAAGAAATAAAACGATAATGTCTGTTGTCTGTCCAGTCTCCATTAAGTCTTCTATATCCAGTCTGCCTTCTCCAGTCGGTCTCACGAAAACTAACTTGTATGCAAATTAGATCAATGATTAGACCGTCCCATAATGCTAAGACCCCAAATTTTCTGATTGGCCCTTCTACCCCCCAGCAAACTCATTTACATAATTTGGACCTTTTCCGGCCTTGTGATTGGTGCAGCCAAATGCTCATTAGCATATATTTGTTACCTACAGCTAGGTTTTATTGTGACCTACGGTCAAGGTCACTAGCTTGTATCAACATGGTACAAAGAAAGTTCGCTCTCATGTTTTGGATTATGAGAGAGTAGTTCCCTCCCCAACCCTTGACACTTAATGGGGTGTAAATTACCGAATGTCTCCAACTTGTGCCACTAGAAATTCTATTTAATCTGACTTGTACTTTTTACCTTTCTCTGACAAATAATGATCTAGCCCTGAACCTTTCATGAAACAAAATATATAAATGTCACCCTGGCCGTTGGAACTTTTAAACTTGACTAATGAAATGGACTTTTCTGAGTGGTTCTAAAGTTGTAGAGAGAGATACCTAAAGCTAACGTTACACTGACTTTGTAAGGAATAACCGAACACCAACACAATAGACGACAGTATTCAATGCAACTAACATTTATAACTATTTACAATATTGATAAACATTTTGTACCAAACGACAGAAGGGTTCGAAGAGGGGGTGGGGGAGCTTTTTTATAAGGAGGGGGGAGTCTATAGGCGAATCACACAAGTGTCGAATCTGAAACATGAGGGGTAACTAATCACATTAGGGGATGTCCATTATTTACGTCAACAAATTTTTGGCGATTTTTACCCCCCCCCCTTCCCCTTGTCAACAACTTGTCAAACTTCCAGAGACCCCCCCCCCCTAAAATAACAATAAAAGGGGAAAACAACGTTTTAAATAGACTAGGCCTAGCTTACAACTACAACAAAAAAGTGAATAAAAGTAAAATATTAAGAAAAAAAGTTTAATAAACTTTTAACTTATGAACATATTTACAGTTTATAACTACAAAGGCTTACTCTGAAAAGAAAAAGAGATTACATGGTTTACAAAAATGTATACACATTACACCTTTAAATTATGCACATACTTTAAATTAATATAACACTTTAAAGACTATTTAATTATTTACAAAGACTTGTTCTAACTTCAAGCAGAAACGAGAATAAAATGTTAAAATTTAAGTACAGTTTTAATTTATTAACATATTTTTTTACAAACAAATCCCATGGAGATGTCAAATGTTCCTCAATTGTTATTATTGGCATATGTTCTGGGTGAATAATTTCTTGTGGAACCAAAACACCAGACAAGTCAACATTTTCTTCATCTAGCCATTCTGCACTATCACCCATGAGCAATAATTGCCATGAGCTCTCTTGTCTTTTGACAGCCACTCGCATTGGACGAATTCTTTGTGGTATTTGACTGGGCCCAGGCATACATTGTTGGTGCTGTTAAATATGGTTCTTTAACATGGCTTGCGAACAGTGGCGTAGCTAGGGTGGGGGGAGGGGGGTCCAAATTTGAACGTCCCCCCGGGCCCCCGCTCGAGGGGGCCCCCAAACGAGTTTCCATTTATTTATTTTAACACTAAATATTATATACTAGCTGTAACCGCCACGCGCTATCGTGACTAAGCCTACTGTAACGACTAAAGTCGGTTATGTTTTTATAACATATTTTGGAATGGCTGGAAATGCGCCATAGGTACAATGTCGATCACGTTTAGAGAGAGTTGTATTTTTAGGGGACATATGTACCATTGTTCATGGTGGAAGTCTTGGGGGGGGGGGGTGACACCCTGAATTGTCCGTATCGGGTGACACCAACCATAGTGATGCCACTGAGTTAGTGACACTGTTGCATGTATTCCACACAGATTAAGGATTTCAGAATTATGTAAATCATCACGCAAATAAAAACTGGTAATAAGTTTACTTAAAGTGTCAAAACATAGTTTTGGTTGTTGTAAAACACATTATCTTGACGGCATTGTATCTTCCATTTTTTGTCCATGCTATAATCCATCTATCCATAAACATAAATAGAAAGATCATAGTTCGTATAGACCTTTCTCACATGTATTCCTGCGCGTCAGCTGTCTTTGTGAAAGGGTCATAATGGGCTTCCGGTCGCTTTGTTTATACTTGATTAATACTTAGCTCGATTATTTTTCCTACATTTTTTGTCTAATATATGATAAAATGACTTTAAATTTATTCCCAAAATTTAATTTTTGTGATGTTGACAAGTTTTTAAAGTCACAAAATGTCACGATATCATTCTCTTCAAATATTATTATATTGTCGGAGAATTCTTTAACCTTAATTGATGATGCTGGTTCATTTCTTTTTGGGATACTTTTACGGCCTAAAGGGAGCAGATAGTTATTCCAATCAAATAACAGAGGCACAGCTTCTTTTTTCAATAATTTGTTCTTAAACTGTAGGTTTTCACAATTTTTAAAATGTTCCTTTATGAAATGTCGAGACCACACACAAGTGTTAGCAGTGATCTATAATTATATATCGTTATTTTGAAATTGTGAAGCCAGATGCATAACATAATGAAAACTCTTCAAGATATTGAACTAGATTTTAATCTGTGCACAGATCAAACCTATGATAACGCAACCACAATGAGTGGCCGTCGGTCTGGCCGGCAGAAACGTCTCTTAGACATAAATCCAAACGTAACATTTCTGAACTGTGACAATTACTCTCTCAACTTGGCAGCTCTTCATTCTGCTGAGATAGATCTAGCAATTGTCACCTTTTTTCATGAATTGCTCAACCTTTTTTCCAATTCACCCCAGAGATAGACCAAACTGAAAGAAACTGGAGCCGGGAAACTAAAAAAGGAGAGTAGTAGGCCTACATGGTGGTACTCAAGAGAAGAAGCTATGTCGTCAGTTTCCTTACATCTTGACAAAGCTGCTGAAGAAATTAAGACCATTTCATGTTTTCTGCAAAATGTTAAGAAACAGACGAAACTGATCACCCAATCCATCGAAAGAGCAAAAGAAGGCATTGAATGCTATGGATTTCCTGTAGGCAAAACAACCGAAGAAAGAAAAGATTTGATGGGGAGTTGAGTTCTGATGTAGGACTGTAAATAGAACTGCAATTCAAACGTGTTGCGACATAGGTGCTTGACTGACTTCATATGGAGATGAAGGATAGATTCCAAAGGTTGCAAAACCATGTAGGCACCTTTGGGGTTCTTCTTAAACCAAGACACCTTTTGAATTCTATGGATGATTACACACTGATGAAAAACTGTTACTTTTTCCTGTTTGTATGATGAGTAACAGGCAAATCACTTTTTCAATGGTGTCATTGATGCACGAGCACTTTCATCAACAAACCAGTACCACAATCACCAACTGACTTATTGAGGATGCTGGCTTCATATGATAATGATGTTTGCTCAAACCTTGCAACCTCCACCCGAATACTGCTAACTCAGGCCACTTCCATTGCATCATGTGAGAGTACATTCTCAAAACCCAAGTTAATGAAAAACTATATCAGGAGCACAATGAGGCAAGAAAGACTTAGCAGCATGGCTTTAATGTCAGTGAAGTCAAAAATACTAGACAGCATTGATCTAGTTGATGTTATAGATGGTTTTACTGCACAGAAAGCACGACGTGAGGCAAAATGAATTGACATTTGTCACTTGTGCATTATCTCGTCACTAAACAATGGAATTATTCATTAAAAGAGTTTTAATGATTACTTTTTGTTAATTTTATTGACATACTGTACTAATTTGAATATAGAGATATATTTATTAAGTACGTTATCTCATGTCATGATAACGTATGTCAAATCTGAGGGGCCCCCAAAAAGGCCAAGCCCCCCGGGCCCCCAAACCCCTAGGGACGCCTCTGCTTGCGAAGCAACATAAAGGTGACAGAATTTACATATCCGTTCAAACAATAGCAACTGAATAGATGGTCAATATATATCAAATGGAAGAATTTTGAATGCTTTTGCCGATAGAGGTAGAATGATTTTAACTTTCACAGAATGATTGAAGAAAAGAGATGGAAATCTTGTGAGTTTATATCATATAATCTGGTCTGCAATCGGTGGGGGATAAATCTATCATCAATAATATGAAAGTGCGAGCTTCTTATCGGTTGTCAAAAAGTTAAATCACAACATTTGACAATTTGTTGAAAGTACTGACTTTTTCTTACATGGTTTTTGGCACTAAACACTCCGCCGCTGTTGTAAAATTGTCTATGCTTACATGTACTTGCTTTCATATTTCTGTCAATGTTTCGCCAGCATATTTAAAGTATAATTTTTCCAAATCTTCATCAATTTTTCGACCTTGTGTGGCAATGTGGCTTCCAAAATGTTTATGTGGCAAAATTAGTAGGAATATAGTTAGTTTAATTAAAATACTGAATGTTAAGCGAGTGTGTAACACATGGCTACAAACGCTGCTTAATTTTCCTTTATTAAGTAATTCTTTAAATTCAAAAAAGTAACATTGTTGACGTCAACTTTTCTTGACCTCCCCCCTCCCCCTTGTCAACAATCGTCAAAAATTTTCTGAACCCCCCCCCTCCCCCCTATGTTGTAGACAGCCACTTATTAAATACAGTCATTAACTATTAGCGTCTTCGCGAATCATACATGTAAGGTGGCTGAAAAAGATTTACAGCATCATAATGTGGAAGAAAGCTCAACAGTTAGCCATATAGGGATCGTCCATTTATTAATGTAAAAAATGTTAACACTTTTTATAGTCCACCTCCCCTTGTCAACAAGTGTCAAACGTATGTGACACACCTAGTAAAACTACGTAAACAATTGTATATAGAAAAAATATAGCCCCTCCCCTCCCAATCTCCTACTTCTCCAAACATTATAAATAAGATTCAAGACGCCCCCCCCCCAGCTATACAACCGAAACCAAACCTACAACCCCCAGTGAAAGATTTCGATGAAATTTTTTTATTCATTGCAGCTATCATACTAATATAATTATAATGTTAGCTTCAAGTATATCTCTACATTGCAACTATCATACTAATATAATTATAATGTTAGCTTCAAGTATATCTCTACATTGCAACTATCATACTAATATAATTATAATGTTAGATTCAAGTATATCTCTACATTGCAACTATCATACTAATATAATTATAATGTTAGCTTCAAGTATATCTCTACATTGCAACTATCATACTAATATAATTATAATGTTAGCTTCAAGTATATCTCTACATTGCAACTATCATACTAATATAATTTTAATCTTAGCTTCAAGTATATCTCTACATTGCAACTATCATACTAATATAATTATAATGTCAGATTCAAGTATATCTCTACATTGCAACTATCCTACTAATATAATTATAATCCTAGCTTCAAGTATATCTCTTCACTTTTATAACCACTCATAAGTAGGAAAACTCCATTTAATTAGTCAAATTTAAAAGATTTTGTTGTAAATAAACGAAACAAGAAACACTAGCGTTTGATTAAAACAAAATGTTAATGCAGACATAAAAATAAATCTGTTTAATTTATATGAAATCAACACAGAATAAAACAAGAATATCATTAATATACTTTTTATTGGGCACATTTAGCAAATTGTGTAATGTCATTTGTCACATTTAGCAAATTGTGTAATGTCATTTGTCACATTTAGCAAATTGTGTAATGTCATTTGTCACATTTAGCAAATTGTGTAATGTCATTTGTAACATTTAGCAAATAGTGTAATGTCCTTTGTCACATTTAGCAAATTTGGGGATGAAAGAATTACACTGCAAAAAGATATCTAATTGAAAAACGCAATGAGACGTATTTAATGCTTACTGACTTTTGCAGTCCAATTTTTACGTATATTAAATATATGTCTCTATATTTCTAATGTGATTATAAAAATTTATTACCTATAATTTTTTTTTAATTATCCTTCCCCATAATAAACATATTTATTTCATGGCATCGTATTTATTTCATTAAAATTAAACCTTTTTTTTACTTCTTTACTTAGAGAAACAATAGGTGGAAAATTAAATTTATCTGACCCATTTATTGGGCAAAGTTTATTTAAAACAAATTAATTAAATACTCAAGTACTGTGACACTACCGTTTTCTTTAGCTGTTTACAAGGTAAAATATTTATCTTGAGCTACATTTTGATTTTAGAAATTGATTCATCTACATGTTGGTACAGTTTTTAATCTTATATTCTCTTCTGTAAATGAATCATCTGCTTAAAAATTGTTAGAAATTGTCTGTTGCAGATAAGATAGACAAACAAATTGCTTGAACTGTTGACTATATAAACAAAATAGTAAGAAGAATTTCGAACATATGTGGCAACTTCTGAGGAATAATTAGACAGGTAGATAATTAAAGAGCCAGAAGCGTGGGTCAGAATGAAAACTACAGTCGTTGTCAATAAAGTTCTTGTGGTTTTAGGGGACCAGGTGACAGCTTGGTTAGAAGAAGTCAAGTTTTTTCTCAACTTCAACACCAGAGAAACTTTAATGACAATAGCGATACTTCCAATAGTAACTACAGTTAAAGGAACCCACGAGACTAGAGTATCCACCACATGCAGATTGAGAAAATCAATAATAAACTTATTTTGAAAATATATATCACTACTACTTATTATCATGTAATTGACACTCCTTCCGCTTTTATAAATTCTTTGCTGGTATACAGCAAACGTTGTGTTGAAAAACAGTGTCCATGGTAACCACAGTATAAAAGAAGAGCACACACATATAATTGCATTACTTCTTGTTACGAATTTTTTGAAAGTCATTGGCTTGAAAACTGCCATAAGTCTTTCCAATGTAATACATATTTGTATCAAAGGATTGACATACTCACCCCAAAATCCAAAGAACGTAAAAACAAAACATGAGGCTATTAAAAAATAATTGACTACATCATCGTATTGAAAGCCACAATTGATAGGAATGAGCTTGTTTGGACCAAAGTACAAGATCGGAAGTCCATAGTCCATTGTCAACAACAAACACATATTATCTGCAATGACCAGACCAAATAAAAGTATGTTAGATGGCTTGTGAAGACCATTTCGTTTTAGTATAACCAGACTGACAATGTTGGCGATGAACCCAATGAGTGACACTAAAGGATTGACATAGCATTCCAAAGTTTGAAAATACAAATATTGTTCCAGCGATTCAGCCTTATACCAGCACACATAGTAACCAATGGTAGTTGTAGTGGTTACACGGGTTGATGTCATCAGACTATTGTTACTTAACTTTGACATGTTCATTGCTTCAGCTAATTATTTTCCTTTATGGTTAGAAATCCTAAGTCTAGAACACAAAATCAACCATGATTTTCATGTTACTTATTTCTTAAATTGCGAAAAATTCATGCTTAAGAAATCTACAATACAATTTGTATATATAAAAATCTTTAGCAATTTTTACCTACTTCACCATAAAGGCATATATTTTTACAGATAGTGCTGAAATTGAATAAAATAATTTCAAAAATTGTTCTGTTATATTTATTGTAGTAGTTCACAACTATCTGGGACAAAGAAATCAAATCGATTTGTCTCCACGCTTTACAAATTAAAATTCCCACTGTGTGGAGTTTTAACTAGCAATCGGTGTCAAAGTTCAAAATTAAATCTAAAATATTTTTTTTTTAAATTGTCTTAAATTAGGAAATTCGTTCATATCGAGTTCATAGAAATTGTCTAAGTTGAGAGAAAAAAGAAATTATTGATTAGACATATTGGACATTTTCTTTGAAAATAGAAATTGCTGATTAAACGACAAAGTGTTGTAAATTTAAATAATGATACAAGATTAGCAGAAATTGTCAGATGGACAAATTATCAAATCATTTGATTAAACTCTGGTGTACAGTAATTTAATTTCAAATAAGTGTTTTAAAAAATATTTCTTTTTTTTTTTAATAGAAGAACATATTTATAACTTGTGCCTTTACAACATAAATATTTGTAGTTTGACTAATTTATCTAATTTTTTGACGTCAATCAAACATTTATGAATTAAACTAACCAGACTTTGTGATTCTGATTCATATTATTTAATGTGAATATGTTAGCTCCGTTCAGTGAAGACATTTCTTGTTATCTTCTTTCAGATATTTCGTGGTTTTATACACTGACTTTATACCTTTGTTAAACCTTGTTAATGCTGACACTGACTCTATACCTTTGTTAAACCTTGTTAATGCTGACACTGACTCTATACCTTTGTTAAATCTTGTTAATGCTGACAATGACTCTATACCTTTGTTAAACCTTGTTAATGCTGACACTGACTCTATACCTTTGTTAAACCTTGTTAATGCTGACACTGACTCTATACCTTTGTTAAACCTTATTAATGCTGACACTGATTCTATACCTTTGCTAAATCTTGTTAATGCTGACAATGACTCTATACCTTTGTTAAACCTTGTTAATGCTGACACTGACTCTATACCTTTGTTAAACCTTGTTAATGCTGACACTGACTCTATACCTTTGTTAAACCTTATTAATGCTGACGCTGACTCTATGCCTTTGTTAAACCTTGTTAATGCTGACACTGACTCTATACCTTTTTTAAACCTTGTTAATGCTGAAACTGACTCTATACCTTTGCTACATCCACACAAGGTCCGATGGCAAGCTCTATAACATAGCCCGCCTCCGTGCAAAGACCAAAGTCACAAAGGTCCTAATTCGCGAGCTGCTCTTTGCTGGTGACGCAGCCTTGACATCACACAACGAAGACAGGATAATGCTGCCCTGAAAAGATCAAGGCGGAAGCAGCAAAAGCAACAGCTACAACAACAGCTACAACAACCATCTATATTCAAGTGCGACAAGTGCGGCAGGGAATGCCACTCCCGAGTCGGACTGCACAGCCAATCCCGGCGGTGCTTGTAGACTCAATTTAGCTACACCATCGTCTCTCGAGACGGACGGATGCCGACGATGTTAGCTCCGTTCAGTGAAAACATTTCTTGTTATCTTCTTTCAGATATTTCGTGGTTTTATACACTGACTCTATACCTTTGTTAAATCTTGTTAATGCTGACACTGACTATATACCTTTGTTAAATCTTGTTAATGCTGACACTGACCCTATACCTTTGTTAAATCTTGTTAATGCTGACACTGACTCTATACCTTTGTTAAACCTTGTTAATGCTGACACTGACTCTATACCTTGGTTAAACCTTGTTAATGCTGACACTGACTCTATACCTTGGTTAAACCTTGTTAATGCTGACACTGACTCTATACCTTTGTTAAACCTTGTTAATGCTGACACTGACTCTATACCTTTGTCAAACCTTGTTAATGCTGACACTGACTCTATATCTTTGTTAAACCTTGTTAATGCTGACACTGACTTTATATCTTTGTTAAACCTTGTTAATGCTGACTTTTTTTTATATTTATGATTGAAATAAAATGTTTCCTACAGATTGTTTAAAGGCAGGTGTCTTATAAATATTTCAACAAGATATATACAATCTTAATTACAAACATAGCAGGGTTAATGGCTGGAACATGTTAACCTGGAAATAATCAAACTGGAACCCCTCTATGGGTTGAAATGTTAATATTTAAATTAGCACGAGGCTTTTATAATTTTGCAATATTGGAGCTATTGCCCAAGAAAGTCCAAATACAAAAATGACCTGATTGGTGGAGATATTAAGTCATTTGTATTTGATAGGCTGGTGTGAAGGATGTTTTGACCACCGACAACTGTATGATAGCAGCCTCTGAAATACACACCCGGCTGGCTGCGCATTGCTAGTAGCATCTGGCACAGAAATCCGCTTGGGTGTGGGTTAGGGTGATAACAAAACAAAAAATTTTATGAAGCCACTTGCAATCGAGGAACATTTATGTGTAATTGAAGATTATAAATAGCATTTTTAATTTTTTTGAAAAAAGTTCCCCCACCTCCCCAAGAAGAAAAAAAGTGAAAAAATATTTTTTTTTCAAATGAGGACATGTTTTTTTAGCTTAATTCAAAAGGGTATTAATAATAATCAACTTTTATTAACAAATAATATATAGAACAGTTAGTAATATGTACAGAATGTACAAGAAATGTTCAAAACATATTTTGTCCTATGAACTTCAGATTCAAAAATTCAATTTTTCTCGATTTCGCATGAAGTTCCGCCATCAGTTTCACAGCACGTTCAGCAATTTGGTAAGATCTGGGAATGTCAATTAATGACTTCTAGACTGACCAATGGGTCTTTAAACACTTAATTGCCTTCTTAATTTCATCTTGATGAGTGAGATAAACAGTTCATTGAAGGACGCTTCATTGTAGTATTGCGAATCGAACAAAGCATTTGCCCATTCGTAGCAGATGAAGTTGCAGGCAGAAGCGAGAATGCTGCGCCACTCTGGTATCAGAAATAATGCTATAACAGTAAATATTGCACGTGAGATCCATCTTGCCTGGTGTAAATTTGGTAATTTATTCAAGCTGATGCGAGGCCAACGTGGGTTCTCGCCTGTGCTAACATCTTTTGTCGCAAGAAGCGGTAATCAGCTTGAAGAGTGGCATAGTTTTGTGTTAATTTGCCAATGAAGGAATAGTTGAGTTCTGGTTTGCTCGTTGGCTCTTGAATAAGAAAATTCATGACATGTTTCAGAAGAATGTCGAATACATGGTGCTGACAGTCAATATATTGTGGCTTCTGAAAGCCATTGCTCAAGACATCATCCTGTATGAGCTTTACAATCCCGTGCAAATGGTCAGTATTTCTGCGGTCGTGTTGCAAATTAGCAAACAAATATTTTCTAAAGCATCATATTCATCAATTAGCTGATGTAGTTCATTGTGAATGGCTGCGGCAGGACCACTCTCACATTTGAGAATACCAAGTTTGATTTCGGTTGTCATCTTTTTCAGCAAACCTACTTGATACTTTTCCTCTTGCACTCTTTTACCATCAAACTGGAGACATTAGGGATCTTTGCTTTGAAGTTTTTGAACAATTTTAGTTTTCATTTTACGTCCTTCAGCACATCATGACCTGTTTAGCAATGGTTGCATGAACGTCGTGTGCTTTATGTGTGGAAATGTTTTTCAGTACTAGTAAACCCGCCGTTCTAGTGCTTGCTCTTTGGTATTTTGGTTTGCATTCAGAAGATGACTTTTAAGAAATAGTTGGCGACTCGGGTGAAGAAGCAGAGGTTTCAGAATCCGAAGATTTTGAGACAGTTGTATGTTTTTGTGTAGGTTTTGAGACAGTTGTATGTGTGTGTGTAGTTTTTGAGCCAGTTGTGTTTGTGTGTGTAGGTTTTGAGACAGTTGTGTGTGTTTGTGTAGGTTTTGAGACAGTTGTATGTGTTTGTGTAGGTTGTGAGACAATTGTATGTGTTTGTGTAGGTTGTGATTGAGAAAAGCTGGCTTGAGATTGAGTTTTTGATAGTCGGATTCGTTTTCTTGAGTGGAATTATTCCAAAGGGGCTCGTTTGACAATTGAATAACCAATCTTTCTTCCACTGTTAACTTGTCTCTGGTAGAGCTCTTTATCCTCTTTGCTTTTCCATTCTCCATTAACGTTGGTGACATCAAATAACTGAGAAAGTGTTATCAGATGGTTTCTTTTTGTTTTTGTCATATAAATCAATTAGACCATTGAGTTTCATTCTGATTAGTGTGCTGGATAATAGTGGAAAGACTTGAATTTCCCTCCAGAGCAATTCTATATCAGTAATCATAATTTTGATTCGATCCAGTCGCCGTTTCTGGCTATTGAACAGAAAAGTGAAGTTTCCAAGAATTTGACGGTTTGTTGGCATCCATGTGAGATTGATTAGCTTTTCAACAGATAGAATTCTTGGATACCTCTTCTGTTTAGAAGATGAGGGAAGATGAGTATAGTAAATGCCTTGTTTATAAACAAATGGAAACAGATGACTGGAATGTGCTTAAAAGCAGTCTAGAAAGTCATATAAAAATTCAGTGTGAAATTGAAACCGAGCGTCAAACTGCGCGATATGAGAAAACAAAAATTAAAAGGTGTGGGAACTTTTTTCAATTTAAAAAAAAAATAATGTTGCTACTGTCATTTACATACAATTGTTCCTCGAATGTAAGGGGTTTCAGTTTCGTTACAATAAAAAATGAAAATAGTTATCACCCTAGTGTGGTATGCCCCGTGATGTTGCTGGTTTAAATCTCTGAGATTTTCAATTAAAAAAAATGAAATGAATAATGTAAACATGTGCATCATTCAGATTTTTTAAACATGGGTTAAATCAGCATATTCTAAAACCTTTACGCGTCGCGACCCAATTTGAAATCAGTTTTGGTTTCGCGACCCACGATAAAAAAATCGGTTTCGATCCACCTGCCAACTACGATAAAAGAAACAATCAGGGAGTTATTAATTGTCTGTTTAAATTTCCCCATTTACTTGGTACATTCAAAAACGTTTAGTTTGTAACATATAGAGAAACAGGGTTGAAATTATCCACGTACAGATTCTCAATCCTTAAACTATATATTTTTGACCCCATACAATTCGTTAGCGACCCACACTTTAGAACCACTGCGCTAAATAAACGATCTTTCCATTTTCCAGTCATTTACCTAAGATAATTTACTTGGCCCGGGGAGAGGGGGAGGAGATTCTTTTGTATGCATAGCTATCAATGCAGGATTAACGTATAACCTACACAGGCTATAGCTTAGGGCCCCTAAAAAAGTGGGGCCCCAAAAAATTTCCGAGTGAGCAATAGTCATATATACTTAAATATTTGGCACTGACATATTATATCTGGACTGATAAAGGATCCCTTATCTCAAATAGCTTGGGCCTTATCAACTCTATATCCGGCCCTGAGTGATATCCTAAAGGTCCATTTCTTCTATCCATAAAGGTTTCGTCAGTAAATATAATTTGTTTTTAGGTGCTGACAACTCCCGTGGGTTCAACTAAAAAGCTGATCACCTGCTATTAGTTATGGGAAATAAAGGTGACTTTGACAATGTGCTAACTATCATAGCTGAGCTCCGTGCGAGGTTAAGAGTGCAAATCTTACAACCTGCTAAAAAGTATTGGTGTTGCCCACCGAGTACAAGTCATATGATACAAGCGAATTTAAAAGTGACTGTATCCAAAAAAAAGGTTTTTTGAGGACGGATGGTCGTGTGGTAAGTGCTCGACCGACAACCTGAGGGTCACTGATTAGATCTTCGATGAGTACCAATGGATATTTCAGGTCATGGCTTAAGTCCCCGCCATGTCTCCCGTTGTGCCTTTATGGCCATTGCTTTATTGACTATGGTGGTGATGAAGAAGAACATCATAAAACCATAAAACAGTCACATTAGTGGTTTATAGGATCTAAGAGATTTGATCTCATCTTTTCAGGGACTTCACACACAAGAGTGTCTTTCCACATAACCAACTCAAATATGAGAGTCAAAGAGCGTGTAAACGCCTTGAGTTTGGTGTAGATAGACCTGCACAATCATTCTAATTCTCTAACTTTGAATCGCGGGCCGTATTTGGGATCTTAAAATTGGCTGTCAGGCCGCAAAAATAATTGCGAAACAAAAAAGACAGAAGGACCGTATTAAGAGCAGTTTGATACGTTCTTAACATGAACAAATATAATTAAAATGTTTTTTTAATAAAGTAAGAGGACCGAATCAGTGAGCCCAACGGACCGTATTTGGCGCGCCGAACGAAGTTTGCCCATGTCTGCATTAACCTATTGGATGATGATGAGGAGATGGTAGTCCATAGAGCAGTGGCGTCACGAGTGGATGCGGGGGTGCGAGCCGCACCGGGTGACACCATTTAGGGGGTGACACCAAAATGAACAGTTCTAAATTTAATAGCAGAAAAAAAACTCGGTATTGACGGTTTTATAACCGATCATAGTTAAAAAGATGAGCAGTAGCCTAGGGTGCCATTATGCAGAGCAGTAGCACTGGATGTCTCCATTATACAGCAGTAGCACAGGGTAACTGCAGAACAAAGCACAGGCTGCACCATGCAGAGCTTCTGGAACTTAAGTAAAATGAATATAGTTCAAAGCTGCTCGGATCAATCTAGAGTTTTTTGTAAACGTTGTCAAAGAGGACGGAAATGTAGTCGTGGATTCATGAAATTGGAAACGTAGTTTACAAACTCATTTAGGGAAGGTAATATACATCTTTCTGAAATACAGTCAGTAATAATATCGTTTTATAACTAAGGTATTTTAAAGTAAATTCTCTCATGTCTAGAGCTGGACTATTCGAAATATGTTCCATTGCTCAGGGTGGAAGTATGGAAAGGGGGAGGTGACTCCTGAATTTTCCGCACCGGGTGACACCAATCATAGTGACACACACTGCCATAGAGACTAGCCCAAAGAGTATAAGTTTGCCACGGATGAAGTGTTTTGATGAGTGGCGTCCATAGTATGGCACTATGGATTCATCAATGGAAATGTCCTGTTCGGTTGGCCAATGTAGAACAAAACGTTCATTTAACATCACAAACAGTGAACGAAGTTTGGAAAGTTTGTCCCCAACATTAAGATTAGTATTATCACATAAGTGAATATATTGCAACAACTCCTCAAATCGGCAAACAGACATTGAACTGCTAATGACCTCATGTTCAGCGCTTTACCAATACATCCATCTGCTAGCTAAAGGGACATAACCTGAGCTGAGAAAAACTGCTTCAGGTTTTGCATAGAATACAAATTGGACAGGAAATCAATCTTTTAACTTATTAAGCCACAATTATGTAATTTAAAGCATTGATTACTCAGAAACACTATCGAGCTACCCTGCAGAGTGAACCTCTCCAAAGTCAAAGCAATGCACCATGTAATGCATGGCGTCCTTTTTAAAGGACACTCATATAACGTGATCAGTGGCTATATTGGTGGCATCGTGAGTTCAATGTTTGATTGTAAAGTCAAAAGCGATAGTTGTATAAATTATTAGAACACATTTATTTTAAAATAACGAAAAGTGAATATTACTAACTTTTTTAGATCCAGTCATAACAAAATTTGAGATTTTCATCTACAAATTTTAATTACAAACTATTAAAGGCCAGTAAAGATTTAGCATTATTACAATCTAAGGGGTGTTCGGGTAGCACTCGAATTACAAAATGTCCTTTAAAAAAAACGCTATGCATTAATGGGTTAACAAAAAATTACCACTTTCTAACAACTTTATATTGTGAAATTAGAAAGCAAGCAATATCATAAATAAATGTTTTATTCATTTCAACAATAAAACAGGATGCACTGTATACTACAGAACCGGACATAGACTAACTGTAGCCCGCGTACAATTAGTATTATGCCCTACCCCTCACCCCCTTATAATGTACCAAAAGGTTTCATTTTAGTATTCATAAATTTAAAAAAAAAATTAACATTACGATTCATACATTGTTTAAGAGTGATTTCTCCTTACACTCTATGCACGCTGCTATCGACGCCAATTCTTGTTTGAAAATGTTTATTCGTTCCTTTTACATATTCACTCTGGTATCACGTCTCGTCATAATTTCTATTGATACAGAGAACAAAATTTCACAACATGCACTTTCAGCTACTTAATTCCTTTTCCAGCTAATGGTGGTATATCAAAAACAGCATTTTACAGGGGTGTCAGCCAGAGAAACGTAAATAGCTCATGATGTCAGTGTTCTGAACTGTGCAGTGTGGAGCGATAGGAGGTTCTCTTGTCACCTACAGTCAGAATTATAACCCATGTACTTGTAACGACCACAGTCGGTAATGTTTTTATAACACACTTTGGAATGGCCGGAAAAGAGCCACAGGTACTGTGAGATTACAATGTCGGTCGTGTCTAGAGAGAGTTTGTAATTTTAGATGACACATACTTGTGATAAATTAGATGACCTGGTTAGGCTGAAATTAGAAAGCAATTCTGAGAGCATTTGTATTTTCAAGAGACAAATGTTGTGATAAGCTAATTATCTAATGTCTGGTCTCGTATGTATGGCGCCGAAATTCCACATGGGCTTGATTAATGATACAAAGAATCAGTGTCCGAAAGTTTCTAGGATGAGCATTGTATTTACAAGAATATTGGTCGAACATTGTATTTTCAAGAACATGAATCAATGGGTCAGCGATGAGAGTTAACTAATTAGTTTGTCACTAAACTACAAAAGTCCAAGGTTACTGCTGTTTTGACTAAAAAAAACAGAATATCACCAATAACGGACCAACCAATTAGAGATAAGGACGTGTGCTAGACGACGCAGTAATTAAGGTCTTATAAAAGAAGCTAACAGATCTTTGATATGGACCACAGAGAAGTACAGTGATGCAGTTCGACGAAAATAGGCAGCACACAGGATAGAGTAGTGATGTTTCACTGAATATGTATCTTGGAGTGTGTAGTTTGATTATATTTATATTTTTAAATTATATTTTCTGTGTTGGTTAAATGAAGTATATGAATCGGACTTGGCATTTTAAATCATTTATTTGTGATGCCTGTGAGCGAGTACACGCTTAGATAAAATGTCAATCGCTACCAGAGAAGAGATGACAAGAGACTTATCATCACAAGAACTCACAATACATAACTAATAATACAAGTAGTTATGACAGTACTGTTAAGGCAACTCACAATATATAACTAATAATACAAGTAGATATGACAGTACTGTTAAGCCAACTCACAATATATAACTAATAATACAATTAGTTATGCAGTACTGTTAAGGCCACTCACAATATACAGCTAATAATACAAGTAGTTATGACAGTACTGTTCAGGCCATCTCTGTAGAATTTACTTGTGAACAATGGCGTAACAAGCATTAATTGTGCCCAGGGTAAAATCTAAAAATGTTTCCTCATTCATGTCAGACAAAAGGCAACGGGCTTGATTCTGGCATCACACTAACATGTTTTGACACATTGTTATTGGTTGACTGAATCTAATGCTTATTATATATCTACACAGCATTCATGAATAATTTATCATTTCTATTTTCAATATAAGAAACGAAATTCTCAAGATCCTTTTTTACAAATATTTTAAACCTCAAATAAATTTTAAAATAACACTGGAAGCAGTTTTTATCGTTTGGCTGTTGAAATGTGAGTCCAGGATTCGATCTCCTGTGAAAAACAAGATGATAGATTTAAGTCATTGTAATTTGTTTTCGATGTTCCTCAAAGACGATTGCACCATTGGTTGTAGTAAAAATTCATAAGGGCGCTACACAAACCGTCACACTAGCAGTTTTTAGGCTCTAAAAGTTAAATAAAAGTTTCTGATGCTATACACACACACACACATACACAATATTAATACAAACTTTTTTTTTCAAAATAGCCTTTTTTAGAATGTTCAAAAAAAATAATAATGTATTTCCTTTAAGTTTGTTCAGCCTCTTACTATGTGAAACAATTATATCGACTTAAGAAATGTGTGAGAATCAATATGGCTTAATTATTTAATGTATTACTGGCGCCCACCGACGGGGTGGGGTAGTTATTAGGCTTTACTCAGACAACCGGCATGTGGTGGATAGCTAGTATTCTTCTCTTTCTCTGTAGACAGGGGTCTGTCAAGGGGTCTGTCTTGGGGTCTGCAATGTAACATTTTCAGATTGTTTTTTTGGAGAATTTGCTCTTTCTATAGTTATTTTCTTCATTTATTTTCTTATGTTAGCGTTTGCCCATCCATTACGTGTTAATGATATAGAGAGTGTGTGGCTGTTGCTATGTTGTTATGTGAGTATGAGGCTGTTGCTATGTTGTTATGTGAGTATGAGGCTGTTGCTATGTTGTTATTTGAGTATGAGGCTGTTGCTATGTTGTCATGGTCACTGATGTGGACTGAACATATGGCGTCGATCGGAAATTAACAAGCATATTTTTAATTGCATTTTATGTTGCTTATTCTTGAAGGAATGAATATGGTAGCACGAGTTGAACTTTCTGGAACTATCAAGGTAAAACTGTCACAAATTAATATTAGAAAGGATATAATCCAAGGCTTTGTTTTAAAAAATTGAAAAAATAAAAGCAAAGACGGAAATGTCACCGAAAATTTCCGGAGATGAAAACGACAGCTAGAGGTTTTCATGGAAACAACCGGTGCTAATGAAAATTGTAAGGCACAGAGGATCGCGATAATACTTCAGTGCGCGGTACCCTAGATCATATCGATCAGTTCGATTTGGACAATGAAGGTGATAGGGAAAACCCGGAGAAAATATACGATTAGATTGGTGAATACTGCATACCGAAGAAAAATGAAGTCTTAGAACCATACCGATTATGGATGTCCAGTATACAGCAACGTTCAGAACATTCTTGTCTATCATCCACTAGAAAGCTGATTAGTGCAACTTTAAGGAGAAAGATGGAATGATTAGAGACAAAATAGTATTCTCAGCACCCAAAGAGCTCCAGGAACGATTGCTATGACCAAGGTGAACCGAAATTGAAGCCAGCTATAGAAATATGTCAAGTCTCTGAGGCGACTAAAGAGGAGATGACTTAGTGTCCGGAAATTACAAAAGAAAACATGGCAGCTAGAATATAAAAAGTAGAAAGATACAAACACAGATGCCAAACGCTGAGAATTTGACAAGAGAAAGTCGCTAATGTGGTCGTCCATACAAACATTTCTACACGGGGGAAAACGTTGTAACAAATAATGATAAACAACTTCACACGGAAATGTTTAATAATCAATTGAATGGACGATGCCTCATTAGATGATTAGTGTTCAGATAATAACGACTTCAGATTATATGGAGTATATAAAGACAAGAACATACAACATGTCTGACCCGAGACACTATAAGACCAAAGGAAAGTTGAAATAGCAGTTAAAATATGTAAGCAGATAATTATTAAAACTAAAAGAAAGAAAAGAAGACAAATATACGAGGCATTATTAAAACTGCGCAACACTGCACATATAGTATGTGGGTAGGAAGTCATAATATGGTACCCGCAATCAAATGGTTGAGAAAATATGACAATATGCAAAACAGAAGGGAATTATACAAAGAGAGTGTGGAAAGAAACCATGATCGGAACTGTCATAGATTTGCCGACAATGTAGCTGGATCATCGAACTGCCATAGATTTGCCGACAATGTAGCTGGATTATGATTTATACTACCAAAATCCAGAGAAGCTGCCTGGAAAGCTGAAAGAGTCATGAGATTCGACGGTGGAAGACGAAACAGACTTCAAGGCGGGAAGGGGGGTGTACAAACAGAATAGAGTTCAGGGTAAAGCGTGTATCCAGAAAACTTCATGCCATTAAAAGCGAAAGTTTACATTTTTGTGAATAACTGTAAACATTATGAACAGAAATATTTTAAACTACTAAGACTTGCAAATATAAAGAGTTTTTTTTTAATGTGCGCATGAAGCACCACACTATTGGCATGCAAGTCTCGAGATGGCCCCAACAGTTTTTAGAACTCATTTTACCTCTAGAAAAGTACGATCACCATACACAAAATCTGCATTCACAAGTGGATTCGCCATGAGTTAGGACATGTACAGTAGGGTGATAACAAAAAAAATATTTTTATGAAACCACTTGCAATCGAGGAACTTTTATGTGTAATTTAAGAATATCAATCGCATTTTTGATTTTTTTAAAAAAGTTCCCCCTCCTCCCCCTTTTTCGGAAGAAAAAAGTGGAAAAATATTTCTTTTTTCAAAAAAAAGGACATTATTTTTTTTAGCTTAACTCAAAAGAGTTATAATAATAACTAATCAACTTTTATTAACAAATAAGATACAGATCAGTTAGTAATATGTACAGAATGTACAAGAAATGTTTAAAACATATTTTTTCCTATGAACTTCAGATTCAAAAATTGAAATTTTCTCGATTTTGCATGAAGTTCCTCCATCGGTTTCACAGCACGTTCAGCAATTTGGTTAGATCTGGGAATGTCAATTAATGACTTTTCGACTGACCAATGGGTCTTTAAACACTTAATTGCCTTCTTGCATTTTATCCTGATGAGTGAGGTAAACAGTTCATTGAAGGACGCTTCATTATAGTGTTGAGAATGGAACCAAGCATTTGCCCATTCGTAGCAGATGAAGTTGCAGGCAGGAGTGAGGATGTTGCGCCACTCTGGTATCAGAAAAAATGATATAACAGTATATATCGCACGTGAGTTCCATCTTGCCTGGTGTAAATTTGGTAGTTTCTTCCAGTTGATGCGAGGCCAACGTGAAGTTGTTTTGTAATGACGATATGCCTGACATAATTCATATAAGAACTTGAAATCATCTCGCCATCCAGGGTTCTCGTCTGTGCTAACATCATCTGTCGCAACGAGGCGGTAATCAGCCTGAAGAGTGACATAGTTTTGTGTTAATTGGTCAATGAAGGAATAGTTGAGTTTTGGTTTGCTCGTTGGCTCTTGGATAAAAAAATTCATGACATGTTTCAAAAGGAGGTCGAGTACATGGTGCTGACACCCAATATATTGTGGCTTCTGAAAGCCCTTGCTCAAGACATCATCCTGTATGAGCTTTACAATCCCATGCAAACGACCAGTATTTACTGCGGTCGTGTCGCATATTATCATGCCAATATTTTTTCCAAGCATCATATTCATCAAGTAGCTGATGTAGTTCCTTGTGAATGGCCGCGGCAGAACCACTCTCACATTTAATAATACCAAGTTTGATTTCGGTTGTCATATTTTTCAGCAGAACTACTTGATACTCTTCCCCTTGAACTCTTTTACCATCAAACTGGAGACAATAGAGTTCTTTGCTTTGAAGTTTTTGAACAATTTTGGTTTTCATTTTACGTCCTACAGAGATTACTCGTTTCCAGACACCCGCCTGACTTGGAACTGGCACATCGTGACCCTGTTCAGCAATGGTTGCAAGAACATCATATGCTTTATGTGTAGAAATGTTGTTTTGCAGTACTAGCAAACCCACTGTTGTAGTGCTTGCTCTTTGGTATTTCGGTTTGCATTCAGGAGAAGATGACGTGGAAGAATAGGTTGGCAAGTCGGGTGAAGAAGTAGAGGTTTCAGAATCCGAAGATTCTGAGACAGTTGTATGTGTTTGTATAGGTTGCGATTGAGAAGAGCTGGCTTGTGATTGGGTTTTTGATAGTCGGATTCGTTTTCTTGGGTGGATTGATTCCAAAGGGGCTTGTTTGACCATTGAATAACCAATCTTTCCTCCGCTCTTAACTTGCCTCTGGTAGAGTTCTTTATCCTCCGTGCTTTTCCATTCTCCATTAACGTTGGTGACATCAAATAACTGAGAAAGTGTTGTAGTAAATTTATCAGACGGTTTCTTTTTGTTTTTGTCATATAAATCAATCAGGCAATTGAGTTTCTTTCTGATGAGTGCGCTGGATAATAGTGGAAAGTCTAGAATTTCCCTCCAAAGCAATTCTATATCCGTAATCATAATTTTGATTCGATCCAGTCGCCGTTTCTGGCTATTGAACAGAAAAGTGAAGTTTCCAAGAATTTGACGGTTTGTAGGCATCCGTGTGAGATTGTTTAGCCTTTCAACAGATGGAATTCTTGGATCCCTCTTCTGTTTAGAAGATGATGGTAGATTCTTCCTCCAAATACAACTGTTTGACTGAACACTGTTGCTGGAATTTCTATTAGACATTTTATTGTGGTTTAAAAGTAATTAAATGTTTTGCACTTTTCTTCCACTCTGTAAGTGTAAGGGATGGCACGAGGTCTTCTTTATTATTTTATTTATTTCTTTACTTTCTGATATTTTAAACTCTTCCCACCTGTCCAATTACGTAACATCTAACTCTACACGCTGCTGCTATTAATCATCAGTCCTGACCTATTTTCATTGTCTGTACTATTCGTTTGTCAATCTATTTATCTATCTATCTATCTATCAGTCTATCACTCATTCTATCTGTCTATCTGTCTAACAATATGTCTTTCTATCTATCCATGTCTATCTACTTTCACTATCCTGACAGTAAGACTTGCAATCTTGCACTGAAAACGAGATAGTTTATCCAAAATATTCAAAAATATTCCACAATGTTCTAAAATATTCCAGAATATATATTATATATTTGCACCTGAAACAGAAAATAAAAGAAGTTATAACAATAATGAAATAGTTATATATTGTGAACTCACCCCAAGCTGGGGCGAGTTCAAACTGCGCGATATGTGAACGAAAAATTAAAAATAGGGGGAACTTTTTTCAATTTAAAAAAAAATTAATGTTGCTCCTGTCATCTACATATAATTGTTCCTCGAATGTGAGGGGTTTCAGTTTCGTTACGAAAAATAATGAAAATAGTTATCACCCTAATGTACAGTCGTCGGTCGAATCAACCCGCACAATACTATCATTGTGTGCTAAAGATTTGCGACCATTCTCATAACGAAAGTGCCAGTTACGGTCTGTCTGATTATTATTATAGAGACAAACCAACAATTGCGGAAAATATTTTAGATTATGTATATTTCAGTCAGTGTTTGAATCTAGTTTGAACGTGTTTTTATGAGATTATGTATATTTCAGTCAGTGTTTGAATCTAGTTTGAACGTGTTTTTAAGAGATTATGTATATTTCAGTCATTGTTTGAATCTAGTTTGAACGTGTTTTTAAGAGATTATGTATATTTCAGTCAGTGTTTGAATCTAGTTTGAACGTGTTTTTAAGAGATTATGTATATTTCAGTCAGTGTTTGAATCTAGTTTGAACGTGTTTTTAAGAGATAATGTATATTTCAGCTGTAAGGTTGGGAATATAATAGAATTTGATGGAGGTGGGTTGCGATGGTTCAAACTATGTATAGACAGGATGGTCTTTAGATAAAATTTACCACCCATTTTTGCTATCTAATTAAGAACTTAAGCTAACAATAGTCAAATAAGTGGTATTTGGGACGACATTAAATTAACAATATCAGGCTTGACCTAAGGGGTTTCGATTCTTTAATAGGGAAACTGGTTACAATTATCTTTCATTATTTATTTTTACGCTTGTACTATGCCTCTAAATACAAGTATCTTAAAATAAATTATTTTGCACACTTGTAAAAATAAATAATACTTTTTTTGTTTTAAAGATTAAAGCAAGCTGTATAAAATAAAAGTATATGTTCATATATAAAAGGTCGATATGCGTCACTTCCCGTTTTTATTTTATATTTTAAAAATTAAAGTTACTTACCGCATCATGTTAACATTAAAAAATATTAAAATATCTCTACACTTTGATATCTGAGGGTGGAATATTGCTTCCAGATTTTGTTAAACCCCCGCTAAATAAGCCTGAAATGTTATTTTTTTTTATATTGCGAAAGTTTGAATTTAATGTTTTTGGTAATTAATGAAAAAGAAATAAAACGATAATGTCTGTTGTCTGTCCAGTCTCCAGTAAGACTTCTATATCCAGTCTGCCTTCTCCAGTCGGTCTCACGAAAACTAACTTGTATGCAAATTAGATCAATGATTAGACCGTCCCATAATGCTAAGACCCCAAATTTTCTGATTGGCCCTTCTACCCCCCTGCAAACTCATTTGCATAATTTGGACCTTTTCCGGCCTTGTGATTGGTGCAGCCAAATACTCATTAGCATATATTTGTTACCTACAGCTAGGTTTTATTGTTACCTACGGTCAAGGTCACTAGCTTGTATCAACATGGTACAAAGAAAGTTCGCTCTCATGTTTTGGATTTTGAGAGAGTAGTTCCCTTCCCAACCCTTGACACAAAATAGGGTGTAAATTACCGAATGTCTCAAACTTGTGCCACTAGAAATTCTATTTAATCTGACTTGTACTTTTTACCTTTCTCTAACAAATAATGATCTAGCCGTGAACTTTTCATTAAACAAAATATATAAATGTGACCCTGGCCGTTGGAACTTTTAAACTTGACTAATAAAATGGACTTTTCTGAGTGGTTCTAAAGTTGTAGAGAGAGATACCTAAAGCTATCGTTACACTGACTTTGTAAGGAATAACCGAACACCAACACAATAGACGACAGTGTTCAATGCAACATGCATTTATAACTATTTACAATATTGATAAACATTTTGTACCAAACGACAGAAGGGTTCGAAGAGGGGGTGGGGGAGGGGGGAGGCGAATCACACAAGTGTCGAATCTGAAACATGAGGGGGAGGGGTAACTAATCACATTAGGGGATGTCCATTATTTACGTCAACAAATTTTTGGCGATTTTTACCCCCCCCCCTTGTCAACAACTTGTCAAACTTCCAGAGACCCTTCCCCCTAAAATAACAATAAAAGGGGAAAAACAACATTTTAAGTAGACTAGGCCTAGTTTACAACTACAAAAAAAAGTGAATAAAAGTAAAATATTAAGAAAAAAAGTTTAATAAACTTTAAACTTATGAACATATTTACAGTTTATAACTACAAAGGCTTACCCTAAAAAGAAAAAGAGATTACATGGTTTACATAAATGTATACACATTACACCTTTAAATTATGAACATACTTTAAATTAATATAACACTTTAAAGACTATTTAATTATTTACAAAGACTTGTTCTAACTTCAAGCAGAAACGAGAATAACAAGTTAAACTATAAATACAGTTTTAATTTATTAACATATTTTTTTACAAACAAATCTAAATCTTATAATCTCCCATGGAGATGTCAAATGTTCCTCAATTGTTATTATTGGCATATGTGAATAATTTCTTGTGGAACCGAAACACCAGACAACTCAACATTTTCTTCATATAGCCATTCTGCACTATCACCCATGAGCAATAATTGCCATGAGCTCTCTTGTCTTTTGACAGCCACTCGCATTGGACGAATTCTTTGCATTTGGTATTTGACTGGGCCCAGGCATACGTTGTTGGTGCTGTTAAATATGGTTCTTTAACATGGCTTGCGAAGCAACATAAAGGTGACAGAATTTACATATACGTTCAAACAATAGCAACTGAATAGATGGTCAATATATATCAAATGGAAGAATTTTGAATGCTTTTGCCGATAGAGGTAGAATGATTTTAACTTTCACAGAATGATTGAAGAAAAGAGATGGAAATCTTGTGAGTTTATATCATATAATCTGGTTCTAAAAGGCCCTAGTTAGTTGGGCGGACTGGAATCGGTGGGGGATAAATCTATCAGCAATAATATGAAAGTGCGAGCTTTTTATCGGTTGTCAACAAGTTAAATCACAACATTTGACAATTTGTTGAAAGTACTGACTTTTTCTTACATGGTTTTTGGCACTAAACACTCCGCCGCTGTTGGAAAATTATCTATGCTTACTTGCTTTCATATTTCTGTCAATGTTTCGCCAGCATATTTAAAATATAATTTTTCCAACTCTTCATCAATTTTTCGACCTTGTGTGCCAAGGTGGCTTCCAAAATGTTTATATGGCAAAATTAGTAGTTTTCCTTTATTAAGTAATTATATTAAATTCAAAAAAGTAACATTGTTGACGTCAACTTTTCTTGACCTCCCCCCTCCCCCTTGGCAACAATTGTCAAAAATTTTCTGAACCCCCCTCCCCCTATTTTGTTGACGTAATTAATGGACAGCCCCTTATTAAATACAGTCGTTTACTATTAGCGTCTTCGCTAATCATACATGTAAGGTGGCTGAAAAAGATTTACGGCATCATAATGTGGAAGAAAGCTCAACAGTTAGCCATATAGGGATCGTCCATTTATTATGTTAACAAATGTTAACACTTTTTATAGTCCACCTCCCCTTGTCAACAAGTGTCAAACGTATATGACACACCTAGTATATCTTCAAGTATATCTCTACATCGCAACTATCATACTAATATAATTATAATCTTAGCTTCAAGTATATTTCTACATCGCAGCTATCATACTAATATAATTATAATCTTAGCTTCAAGTATATCTCTACATTGCAACTATCATACTAATATAATTATAATCTTAGCTTCAAATATATTTCTACATTGCAGCTATTATACTAATATAATTATAATCTTAGCTTCAAGTATATCTCTACATCGCAGCTATCATACTAATATAATTATAATCTTAGCTTCAAGTATATCTCTACATTGCAACTATCATACTAATATAATTATAATCTTAGCTTCAAGTATATCTCTACATTGCAGCTATCATACTAATATAATTATAATCTTAGCTTCAAGTATATCTCTACACTTTTATAACCACTCATAAGTAGGAAAACTCCATTTAATTAGTCAAATTTAAAAGATTTTGTTGTAAATAAACGAAACAAGAAATACTAGCGTTTGATTAAAACAAAATGTTAATGCATACATACAAATAAATCTGTTTAATTTATATGAAATTAACACAGAATAAAACAAGAATATCATTTATATACTTTTTATTGGGCACATTTACCAAATTGTGTAATGTCATTTGTCACATTTAGCAAATTGTGTAATGTCATTTGTCACATTTAGCAAATTGTGTAATGTCATTTGTCACATTTAGCAAATTGAATAATGTTATTTGTCACATTTAGCAAATTGTGTAATGTCATTTGTCACATTTAGCAAATTGTGTAATGTCATTTGTCACATTTAGCAAATTGTGTAATGTCATTTGTCACATTTAGCAAATTGTGTAATGTCATTTGTCACATTTAGCAAATAGCGTAATGCCATTTGTCACATTTAGCAAATTGTGTAATGTCATTTGTCCCATTTAGCAAATTATGTAATGTCATTTGTCACATTTAGTAAATAGCGTAATGCCATTTCTCACATTTAGCAAATAGTGTAATGTCATTTGTCACATTTAGCCAATTTGGGGATGAAAAAAATACACTGCAAAAAGATATCTAATTGAAAAAAGCAATGAGAAGTATTTAATGCTTATTGACTTTTGCAGTCCAATTTTTACGTCTATTAAATATATGTCTCTATTTTTCTAATGTGATTATAAAACTTTATAACCTATAAATTTTTTTTAATTATCCTTCCCCATAATAAACATATTTATTTCATGGCATCGTATTTATTTTATTGAAATTAAACCTTTTTTTACTTCTTTACTTAGAGAAACAATAGGTGGAAAATTAAATTTATCTCACCCATTTATTGGGCAAAGTTTATTTAAAACAAATTAATTAAATACTGAAGTACTGTGAGACTACCGTTTTCTTTAGCTGTTTACAAGGTAAAATATTTATTTTGAGCTACATTTTGATTTGAGAAATTCGTTCATCTACATGTTGGTACAGTTTTTAATCTTATATTCTCTTCTGTAAATGAATCATCTGCTTAAAAATTGTTAGAAATTGTCTGTTGCAGATAAGATAGACAAACAAATTGCTTGAACTGTTGACTATATAAACAAAATAGTAAGAAGAATTTCGAACATATGTGGCAACTTCTGAGGAATCATTAGACAGGTAGATAATTAAAGAGCCAGAAGCGTGGGTCAGAATGAAAACTACAGTCGTTGTCAATAAAGTTCTTGTGGTTTTAGGGGACCAGGTGATAGCTTGGTTAGAAGAAGTCAAGTTTTTTCTCAACTTCAACACCAGAGAAACTTTAATTACAATAGCGATACTTCCAATAGTAACTACAGTTAAAGGAACCCACGAGACTAGAGTGTCCACGACAAGCAGATTGAGAAAATCAATAATAAACTTATTTTGAAAATATATATTACTACTACTTATTATCATGTAATTTACACTCCTTCCGCTTTTATAAATTCTTTGCTGGTATACAGCAAAAGTTGTGTTGAAAAACAGTGTCCATGGTAACCACAGTATAAAAGAAGAGCACACAAATATAACAGCATTACTTCTTGTTACGAATTTTTTAAAAGTCATTGGCTTGAAAACTGCCATAAGTCTTTCCAATGTAATACATATTTGTATCCAAGGGTTGACATATTCACCCCAAAATCCAAAGAACGTAAAAACAAAACATGAGGCTATTAAAAAATAATTGACTGCATCATCGTATTGAAAGCCACAATTGATAGGAATGAGCTTGTTCGGACCAAAGTACAAGATCGGAAGTCCATAGTCCATAGTCAACAACAAACACATATTATCTGCAATGACCAGACCAAATAAAAGTATGTTAGATGGCTTGTGAAGACCATTTCGTTTTAGTATAACCAGACTGACAATGTTGGCGATGAACTCAATGAGCGACGCTAAAGGATTGACATAGCATTCCATAGTTTGAAAATACAAATATTGTTCCAGCGATTCAGCCTTAAACCAGCACACATAGTAACCCGTAGTAGTTGTAGTGGTTACACAGGTTGATGTCATCAGACTATTATTACTTAACGTTGACACGTTCATTTTTTCAGCTAATTATTTTCCTTTATGGTTAGAAATCCGAAGTCTAGAACACAAAATCAACCATGATTTTCATGTTACTTATTTCTTAAATTGCGAAAAATTCATGCTTAAGAAATCTACAATACAATTAGTATATATAAAAATCTTTAGCAATTTTTACCTACTTCAACATAAAGGCATATATTTTTACAGATAGTGCTGAAATTGAATCAAATAATTTCAAAAATTGTTCTGTTATATTTATTGTAGTAGGTCACAACTATCTGGGACAAAGAAATCAAATCGATTTGACTCCACGCTTTACAAATTAAAATTCCCACTATGTGGAGTTTTAACTAGTGCAAGCAGCAATCGGTGTCAAAGTTCAAAATTAAATCTAAAATATTTTTTTTGAAATCGTCTTAAATTAGGAAATTCGCTCATATTGAGTTCATGGAAATTGTCTAAGGTGAGAGAAAAAAGAAATTATTGATTACACATATTGGACATTTTCTTTGAAAATAGAAATTGCTGATTAAACGACAAAGTGTTGTAAATTTAAATAATGATACAAGATTAGCAGAAATTGTCAGATGGACAAATTATCAAATCATTTGATTGAACTCTGGTGTACAGCAATTTAATTTCAAATAAGTGTTTTAAAAAAATATTTCTTTTTTTTTTAAAAAGAAGAACATATTTATAACTTGAGCCTTTACAACATAAATATTTGTAGTTTAATTTATCTAATTTTTTGACGTCAATCAATCATTTATGAATTAAACTAACCAGACTTTGTGATTCTGATTCATATTATTTAATGTGATTATGTTAGCTCCGTTCAGTGAAGACATTTCTTGTTATCTTCTTTCAGATATTTCGTGATTTTATACACTGACTTTATACCTTTGTTAAACCTTGTTAATGCTGACACTGACTCTATACCATTGTTATACCTTGGTAATGCTGACACTGACTCTATACCTTTGTTAAACCTTGTTAATGCTGACACTGACTCTATACCTTTGTTAAACCTTGTTAATGCTGACACTGACTCTATACCTTTGTTAAACCTTGTTAATGCTGAAACTGACTCTATACCTTTGCTACATCCATACAAGGTCCGATGGCAAGCTCTATAACATAGCCCGCCTCCGTGCAAAGTCCAAAGTCACAAAGGTCCTAATTCGCGAGGTGCTCTTTGCTGATGACGCAGCCTTGACATCACACAACGAAGACGGACTGCAGCAGCTTGTCACCCGCCTCTCCCACGCGTGTAAGGAGTTTGGACTGACTATCAGCCTGAAAAAGACGAATGTCATGGCACAGGGTGCAGATACCCCCTCCAAGCACTGACATCGATGGGCACACCCTAGAGGTCGTCGAGAACTTCACCTACCTCGAGTCCACCATCTCCAGCTCGCTATCCATAGACCCGGAGATCAACTGCAGAAGCGCTAGGGCAGCCACAGTCATGGCGAGACTAAACCAACGTGTGTGGAAAAACCCCAGCCTCACCGAGAATACCAGACTGCGCGTTTGCCAGGCCTGCATACTCAGTACACTCCTCTATGGATGCGAGACGTGGACCACTTACGCGAGAAACGAAAGAAATCTAAACAACTTCCACATGAGGTACCTGCGACATATACTGCAGATAAAGTGGCAAGACAAGATCCCTAACACTGGGGTGCTGGAGAGGGCCAACATGAGCAGCTTGTTCACAGTTCACAGCGGGAGACGCCTCAGATGGCTCGGTCATGTCAAAAGGATGGACGCAGGCAGCATACCGAAGGACCTACTCTATGGCGAGCGCGAGCTAGTTACCGGCCAGAGGAAAACAGGGCGCCCTAAAATGCGCTACAAAGACACATGCAAAAAATATATGAAACAGTGCTCCATTAACCGCAACTCCTGGGAGAGCCAAGCAGCCGACCGCCAGTCCTGGAGGCTCGCTGTCCGGCAGGGTTCATCGAGAGCAGAGGCTGAGCGACAGGATAATGATGCCCTGAAAAGATCAAGGCGGAAGCAGCAAAAGCAACAGCTACAACAACAGCTACAACAACTATCTATATTCAAGTGCAACAAGTGCGGCAGGGATTGCCACTCCCGAGTCGGACTGCACAGTCAATCCCGGCGGTGCTTGTAGACTCAATTTAGCTACACCATAGTCTCTCGAGACGGACTGATGCCGACGATGTTAGCTCCGTTCAGTGAAAACATTTCTTGTTATCTTCTTTCAGATATTTCGTGGTTTTATACACTGACTCTATACCTTTGTTAAATCTTGTTAATGCTGACACTGACTCTATACCTTTGTTAAACCTTGTTAATGCTGAAACTGACTCTATACCTTTGTTAAATCTTGTTAATGCTGACACTGACTCTATACCTTTGTTAAACCTTGTTAATGCTGACACTGACTCTATACCTTTGTTAAATCTTGTTAATGCTGACTTTTTTTTATATTTATGATTGAAATAAAATGTTTCCTACAGATTGTTTAAAGGCAGATGTCTTATAAATATTTCAACAAGATATATAAAATCTTATTTACAAACCTAGCAGGGTTAATGGCTGGAACATGTTAACCTTGAAATAATCAAACTGGAACCCCTCTATGGGTTGAAATATAAATATTTAAATTAGCATGAGGCTTTTATAATTTTGCAATATTGGAGCTATTGCCACAGAAAGCCCAAATACAAAAATGACCTGATTGGTGGAGATATTAAGTCATTTGTATTTGATAGGCTGGTGTGAAGGATGTTTTGACCACCGACAACGGTATGATAGCAGCCTCTGAAATACACACCCGGCTGGCTGCGCATTGCTAGTAGCCTCTGGCACAGAAATCTGCTTGGGTGTGGGTAGCTAGTAGCCTCTGAATGAGAAGCCCGTTGGGGTGTGTGTAGCTAGTTGCCTCTGAATGAGAAGCCCGTTGGGGTGTGTGTAGCTAGTTGCATTTACGATTAATTAAAGTATATACTCCTTAAATGAAATAGCACAAGAAAAAAATCGTTAAGAGAGCGGTAAAGTACAAAATAATACATAACTTGATCACAATGATCAGTAGTTACTAGACTAATGGTTGCTGACTGAATCCGGCCAGTGATGTTATTTAACAGGCCCACCGACTACTTGAATTGATTCCATAAAAACATCAAACGAGTGACGTTGTTATACAATAGAGATTTTAATATTATGTTTGAAAATATTGAAGATCTTCACTAGAGAGTACTATTTTTAAATTAACAGATTCATTCCATATGTTACAAATGTGTAATAGTGTCATTGTGTTTGAATGTTGGGTAGGGACTGAGATAATATTGTTGTTATAATTTGTCTAACTGTTGTACTGGTTGAATCGCTCGCGTGTTTAGAATATTGGACGCACACCTGGACATCTTAGCAAAAAACACGCCGCTTTGTATACTTAAGATCTTTACAGGGATACTTGTATGTAGGGGTGGGGAGTCGGTGTCGGTGTCGACAATTTTTGCCCGCTGTCGGTGTCGGCATCAGTACTTTGTCCGGAGTCGGTGTGGACGCTTAAACCTGCCCAATAAAGTGAGGGAAAATACTGGAACTTTAATTTAATAATTAAGAACAATTTCAGACAGCTCTTAGGCAACCTTTAATATGAAGTATTCATCAAGTTATTATTTTTCTTTTTTAATAAATACTTGGTAAATCTGATTATCAATAAATGTATTATTTTCCAAAGCGAGATTCTCTACAGTACAACGACTTGTCAAAATTAACAGAATTGTGACTGAAAGCAGATAGGAAGGCTACTGTCTATGTTCACTCTATTATTCACTCATTCATTCTATTTCATAAGAAATGTTTGGTTTGCATTTCTCTATTTAAACCCATGTTGGAGAAGGATTACACGCAAACCTGTCCAGTCTTTTAGAACCTCAACAACTGACCTGTTTCAAATGTTGATACAATAATTGTAAAATCGCCACTAACAACCCCACAGCTTAATTTCTCTCAGTCTGACTGAGACATTTCCCAATCTACGTTACAATGGCACTACATGAAAGCCCAGTCCTTAGCTAGCTATTGAGGCACCATGTGCGAGTTTTTTTGGCGTTCCACCCTCCACCGTTCTGAAAAGTGTGCAACATTTAACAACATTTTTAACTACATGTTTCAGGCTTAATTCGGGTGTAAAATAACGATTCCTTTCTCTATTAACTAATAAGTATGTAGTGTCATCATACGTCTTTCTCTCTTCTCTAAAAATAGCTCTGGAACAACCATCTTTTATCATTTTCTGTAACCCTTCCCATGATTGTATTTCAGCAGCCTGCATACTCTGAATGGCCACTTATAAACTTCCAAGCATCATTACTCCAGTGTTGTTGGGTATGTCCATACATTGCAGTGACTTGCTTAGGCAATCGTTGACAATAATCTTGACCAATATTTCAGCATAATCCTACACATAAATGAGAAATTAATTAATAGGTAGCGAATTGGCTGATACAGATTTAGTATAAAAAATAGCATCCCGCATACTCAGGCATATCTTAAAGTAGACCAAACACTTTTGTTACTTCAATGTATTCACTGCATTTACTCTTGATGTCTATATCTAGTGTTTTGTGACCCTTTAATGTTATAAATAGAACTGATAACTTTTTTTTCATCGTAATGGACATGCTGCAAAATCACAGATCACAGATGTAGACTTATAACTGCTGAAGAACCACTATATATTCTTAAATTTGATTGAAGGGCTGGACCAAGAGCAGATCAATGGAGTGTTTATAACACTCTATCTGAGCAAACATAAATGTAAATTTTATCAATGTAAATGAATGAAGGGGGTGTACTGCGGGACGAATCAAAACGTTTAACGGACGTAGATTGCTAATGTCTGGTTTAGAAGCTAAACATTGTTTTCCAGATTACTATTTCGGCGACATGTCTAGCTCAGCGGCCAGGTATTATATATTACATTTTTTAATAAAAATGAAAGCCAAATAATAGATTTTATAATAAATGTATTGGAGAGGTCCAGCGGGGGTTTTGTCCGCTGTGAGTTTTGTCCGTGGGGGGGGGGGGGGGTTCCGCTGGGGGTTTTGTCCGGATACCCAATTAAACATATAGCCTACATGTTATAGTGGACGGGTAGTCGAGTGGTGTCGACCGGAGGGTCCCGGGTTCGAATCTCAGTGAGAAACTTGGGATTTTTTTAGGTCCTGGTGAAATTCTTCAAGTCCACCCAGCTTTTATTGGGTACCTGACTTTAAGTTGGGGTGGGGGGGGGGGGTAAAGGCGGCAGGGCGTTGTGCTGACCACACAATCCGTTTACATGCCGAGGCTACTGAAACAGATAAATTCTACACTTCGTCTGCCCCGATGAGCCCTTTGGGGCTTAAAGGAACTTTACTTTACTACATGTTAGAGAGCCGCACTGTAAGCTTCCCTCCCGCTATAAAGTCAATAAGATAGAATCCTTACAAAACAGTTAATATTTCCATAATACACTTGTTATAGGAATGTCTCTAGAAAATGTACGACACTTTAAATAACGAGTCGTCTTGGTTAATGTACATGTATATAACATTAATTAGCATACAGTCCGACACATGCTTCAGGTTCTTAATTGGCAACCACTTGTATCGAATAATGTACTACGATACTATAATCTGGACTGAAGTGTAAGGTAGATGTTTACATAATAGACTTATAGTACATATTAACGTTGCTTCGATTACACCCGAATTGACCTGTTCACTAATCTATCTTGTCTTCTAATGGTATCATGAACGAAATGTCATCATGCCCGCGGGAAAACCGCCAACTCCGGGGGATGCCCGCAAAACCAGCACATGTGCAGCTCTCTAGTACATGTACAACTGGGTACAAAAAAAAATCGGAATGGAATTAAATTTAGGGCGAAAATAATTCGATTCGATTTAGAGTCCAACAAAAAGCATTGATTATTTCAATTCAGGATTACGATCATTATGAATCGTCCTATCACGACTTTTATTATTGTAAAATATTCTGAGTTATATTTTACTTTCGTTCTTTAGAATTATCAACGCAAATAAATGTATTGCTGTTGTAGTTCACTTCATCTTACAGTATACATGTATTTTAAACTTTAAAAGAAAAAAGAGAGTATGATAAAGTCATAATATAAAAGACCTAAACATAACCCTAACGCTAAACATAAATATAATTACTTACAACTTTATACAAATAAAAAAAAATATCTATAATACAAAAAATCCTTCATGTGTTACGGTGTCTGTCACACTTCCGTCTGTCACACAAGATAGCGGAATAAATAATACAAAGATGGCGGACATTATTATTATTATTAATAATTAAATTTCCTTTAAATTAAATAATTGTTATTATTTCTAAAATATGTCTATATCTAATGTACAATTATCTCCTTTTACCGCTAACCAAAAATTACGTCACAATTTTTTTTTTCATTTTTTTTTTACTATTACGTCACATGAATGAATTGTACAAGGGTTGAGATTGAGTAGCGCCGTACACAATGTTGGCAATGCAAAATAACCCATTTATGATGGAGGCTTCACATAGAGGCGTACCTATGGCGTGTGGTGGGGGTTCCGATTTCGAAAGTACCCCCGGGCCCCAGCTTGAGGGGGGGAGCAAAAATATTTTTACACTAAATATTAAGTACATTATCTCATGTCAATATGTAGGGGCCCCCCGAAGAGGCCCAAATCCCTAGGTTCGGCACTGGCTTCACAGAGCTATAATGTTTCAAGCTTTCATATTTCCTTTTTTTAAGAGGCCTGATATTTTCTGCGTCTGCGGCCTCAACTGGATTGATGGAATATTATTTTTTTAATTGAAGGTCAGATAAAAGCTACACAACTATTCTTTCTCCCCGGGCCCAGCTTGAGGGGGGGGGGGCAATTTTTTTTTTACTTTAAATATTAAGTACATTATCTCTTGTCATGGTGTCGAATGTCAAAATGCAGTGGCCCCTGAAGAGGCCAAGCCCACCGGACCCTAAAATCCATAGGTTCGGCACTACCGAGTTGGCAATATTTACTTAGTTAATTGTACTATGCCACAATGTGTATAACGGTAAATAAACCACCTGCTAAACATGTAGCGTTTCGCTTAACTTACAGGCACTCACTCACGTCTCTCTTTCTTTTTTTCAATACGTCATGTCGAACATCATAAAACATAAAATGAAGAACTGTTTGGAAAGGAGTCCATTAAAATATTATGAAGGAATTAAGATTCTAAGTGTTTAATCATCCGGGGTTGTTTATGTTAAGATTCTGTACCCATAGTGAGGATTATTTTCTTTGGGAGGAACTATTTGACATATGAACTTTATTTGATGTACTATTAGGTGTCCCTATTCTCAAATGTATTTTGGCAACAGTAATCTCTTCATGTCCTTTGTGCCACTGCTAGTATATAGACTGTTTGTTAACACACTCAAATATATATATATATATATATATATATATATATATCACTATTTTCAGCTTCAATTGTGTGCCTGCTCTGCTCGCCGGTCCGGGTACCGGGCCTTTGTTTACTAGTTAAAACAAAAGAAACTAATAAACGACTTCAGAATCTGGTTCTATCGAGTTTATTCTTTTTTACTTTGAAAAGTATAATAATATGTGCATAGTAGCTTAGTTCACTTGTTGCGTTATCTACAAATGACATAGTCATAGTGTTAAGGGCTCATCCATTTATTACGTCAACAACTTAAGGAAGTGGAGTGGGGCGTGTCTGAAAAAAATTAACAGTTCTTGACAAGGGGAGGGAGGTGAAGTTTTTTGTGCATCAACAATCTCGGTTTTTTTTATGTAAATGAACTTCATGATCTGCATTAGACATATTTGGCGAAAAGCGAATATCTTTAATAAAATAATTTATGGCGATTATCATTCACTTTATTGCAGAGAAATATTAATTACTATTCAGGACTTCAGTAGCATGGCGTCGCTGAGAATTTTCCCAGGGGGGGGGGAGGGGCACAAAGCACAAAACACGTTTTTTTAATTTAAATGACAATGCCATACAGGTTCATTGTTCAATTAAATTCAAGTTAAGTATAATGATTTCTAATGACATAAATAAGGGCTTTTGAAAATTCCAACCTTTTTTTGACAACAAGCACAAGCATGTTCCGATTTTATTATTTATTTTTTTTTATTTGGCCTTCTATAACTTGATTTGGCTTTCGAAAATGTTTTTGGCATTCATTCTTTTTTTTTTATCCGGCAACCTTTGTTTGTGTTAGTCGTCTTTCACTAAGTGAATTTTTAGAGCATTTTCGAAAAAAAATGCTCTATTGTCCCCGTTTTGACTGTCTGTCTGTCTGTCCGTCATCACCCTAGATCTCAACAACCATAACTAGACCCATGATGTATATATCATTTTGTAGGTCTTGGCCTGCCATGTGTGCAGCAAAAGTCCATTTCGCGATCTGACCTCTGAGGGCCGAAAAGGGGGGCGTATTAAGTACCGTTTTTTACTATACAAGCTATATTAACAAAGGAGCGCCCTAGATCTCAGGAACCATAAGTCCTAGACCCATGATGTATATATCATTTTGTATGTCTTGGCCTGCCAAGTGTACATCAAAAGTTCATTTCGCGATATGACCTATCAGGGCTGAATATAAGAGTTTCTTAGGTACCGTTTTTGTTTATATTTTAAATAAAAATAATAAAAGCTAATCAAAGGGGCGTAATCATTATTTATTTTTGTAACAGTTAATCAATATGATTACTTCCCTCTCTATTTATCAAAACCCATACGTAGCCACTGCGTACACGAAAATGCTCTAAGATGTCCTTTGTCCGAAACGGAAAAGACTTAAATTGCTTGTTTTTTTTTTTATTTTATTTATCCTAGATTAATTCAGACATTCAAAAATAAAATTAATATAGAAAAATAGCAGAATTTTTTTTACAGGCTCAAGAAAATGAAAAGTAGAACAATCGCGGGATTCCGAAATGCCGTTATTAGAACAATTTTCGGTGTCTAGATAAATGGTTAATCTACTGCACACGGGCCAGTTACAGTCAGCACCGTAGCGTGAAAATTCTACAGCAGTGCCCAGGCATTCTATAGCAGGGGCCAAGCAATAGCAGGGGGTGCCAGGTAATACATTTTACTAAGTAGAGCCAATAAGCAGAGGGGGGCAGACAAAACGCAGGGGGGCGGCCCCCCTGCCTCCCGCACGATACGGGCCTGGGTACAGTCCGCTAAGCGGCTTGATCCGACCTGCAGTACACTCTCTTCCGTTCATGTACATCGATAACGTTTACATTTAATTTATGTTAGTCCATATAAAGTAGTATAAACACTCCATATGAATCTGATGTTGTTCTGGCCCTTCACTTGTTATAAATCTACATCTGTGATGTAACCAGATAATTGCGAACTCATAGCAAAACTCGTTGAAGAGCCACATACTGTTAAAAGTTAAATAATATTTGAGGGATTATAATTGGTTCCAGTTTTTGTTAAAATTCGTAATTTATGGAAGGAATTCGTTGATTTTGTTAAATTAGTCAAATTATATTTAAATAATTAATTACAATTAGGGAGCTGGGTTTAAAGTTTGTTATTTAAAATGATATTTGGAAAAAGGGGGGGGGGATATTTTATGTTTTTCCCTTTTCTTTCTTTTTTTTTATAAGTTTGTATTGGTGGTGGGGGGGGGGCGGGGTAAATTGACGTAATTTTATTACGGGGGGGGGGGGTGTTTCCTGAAGTTAAACACTTGATGTCAAGGGGTGGAGGGGTCTAAAAAGTGATAAAAAAATTTACGTAATTAATGGACCAGCCCTAAATAGTGACACTGACCACTTATGCAACTGTTTTCTTTTTTTTTACTGACCGTCACATTTTAAAAAGTGACATATTTCAAGAGATTACATAACATTGTGCGTTTTAAAAGAACTTTTGTTGTTGTTTTTTTTCCACCAGTGCTTGCATCAGGCCCGTAGCCAGGTCAAAGTAAGCAGGGGCACCAATACACCAGCAAGGGGCAGTTTTTTTTTAGTTATTTTTTTTATTTTTTTTTTTTTTTTTTTTTTAGCGGGGGGCACCCCGGGAGACCCTAGGGGTCCACACCTAGCAGGGGGAGTTTTTAGTATTTTTATTTTTTCCTCTTTTTCTTTTTTAAGGGGGGTGCAAGGGGTGGGGGGCACGTGCCCCCCCGCCCCGTGCCCCTTGGCTACAGGGCTGGTTTGCATTTTTACATTTTTTATGAATAAAAATGATTTCAAGTTTAGATATTTTGAATTTATGTATCTATATTCTTCTTAACTGTATTTCAGTTTAACCTACAAGGTATCCTAAAATCATATTTGACATTGAAATATAATATCTGGACTTATAAAGGGCCCCATAACTCAAATAGCTTAGGGCCTTATCACAGGGCCGCTTTATCAAATAGGCACAGTAGGCACTGTGCCTAGGTCCTACGGACTTTTCAAGGGCCTACGAAAGCCAGAACATAAAGTGAAAACAAGTTCAGAATGCCAGTAAAGTTTAATAATGTTTGCATTAAAGTAAATATATATAACCGTGTGAAATGAGCACCTGAGCAAGTCAAGCTTCAGTGCTGTATATATGTAAATTACAGTATGTTAACTTTTCGGCTCTTTGTCTTAGCAAAGTCACATATGACGTCCTCAACAGTTTATTTAGATTTCAAATCGCAAAGAAGTGTGGGTGCATTCTTGAAAAATATTTAAAATGAAGTCGGGGAGGACCTACGACTTTGAAAGTGCCTAGGACCTACGATGACCTTAAAATGGCCCTGCCTTATCAAGCAGGGCTGGGGAGCCGGTGTCTGTGTCGTTGTCGGTGTCGGTGGTGTCGGTAGTTTTTGCCGGTGTCGGCATTTGTACTTTGCCCGGTGTCGGTGTCGATGTCGGCATTTGTATTTTGTCCGGAGTCGGTGTCGGTGTCGGCATTTTACTTGTCCGGAGTCGGTTCGGTGTCGGCGCAAAAACTTCCCCCAACAAATACTGGAACTTTAATTAAATAATCCAGAACAACGTCAGATAGTTATTAGCCAATCTTTAATTTAAAGTTTTCTTAAGTTCTTCTTTTCTTTTTAAATAATTACTTTATCAACAAATGTATTATTTTCCAAAGCAATTTTCTACATTACAACTTGTCAACATTAACAGAATTGTGACTGAAAGCAGATAGGAAGGCTACTGGCTATGTTCACTCTGTTATTCACTCAATCATTGTAAATCATGAGAAATTTTTAGTTTGCATCTGTCTATCAATATCCATGTTGGAGAAAGATTACACACAAACCTATTTAAGTCTCTTAGAACTTCAAAGAATGATCACACTCTCCACAGCTTAATTTCTCTCAGCCAGAATGAAACATTACCAATCTACGTCACAATGGCACTACATTAAAGCCCAGTCCGTAGCTGGAGCTGTTGAGGTGCCCCCCCACCACATATTATACAATACAAACATTTTCAATACATATGTCAGGTTTGATTCGGGTGTAAAATAACGATTCCTTCCCCTATTAACTGTTAAGTATGTAGTGTCTTCATACGTCTCTCTTTTCTGAAAAATAGGTCTGGAACAACATCTTTTATCATTGTCTGTAGCCCTTAGCGTAGATTTTATTTCAGCCATTCTGCATTCTTCTTGAGTGGTCACTTATAGTTCCAAGCATCATTGCTCTAGTGTTGTGGGATATGTCTGTACTTTGCAGTGACTTGCTGACTTAGGCAATCGTTAATAATAATCTTGACCAATATTTGAGCATAAGCCTACACATAAATGAGAACTTATTAAAAGTAGCGAATTGGCCGCTTCAGGTTTACTATAAAAATAACATCCCACATACTGTGGCATATCTTGAAGTAAACCATTCACTTTTGTTACTTCAATGTATTCACTGCAGCTACTCTTGATGTCTATATCTAGTATTTTTCGTGATCTTTCAATGTTACATGTACAACTGGGTTGAAGAGCCAAGAAGATCAAATATACAATTAGATGTGCATCATTATGCACATATAAATATATATCGTATTAGATAGTATTAGATATATACAGGGGAAAAATACACAATTATCTCCCTTTGCCCCCCCCCCACCCGGTGTCGGTGTCGACGGATTTTAGAAAACCGACACCGGTGTCGGTGTCGGCGGTTGATGGAATGCCGACACCGGTGTCGGCGAATATTTTAGCCGACACCCCACCCCTGTTATCAAGTCTAAATGCGGCCCTGTCTTTCGCTATATATTTCACACTGCTCTACAAAATCAAAACAACACTTTGCGTTTATCTCATTTGTACATGAAACAGTGTATGTAGATGATGAAATAAAATGAAAATTGATAGGTAATGATATGTAGATGTCAAACTGCAGAGAAGGTTAGGACAGAGACTGGCCTATAAAATGTGTACATATACACAAAACGGGTTGCCAATCATAGAGCTAGTTGTGTACATTAAGTAGGCCTACTATTAGCTGCCTACTATTAGCTGCCTACTATTAGCTGCCTACTATTAGCTGCCTACTATTAGCTGCCTACTATTAGCTGCCTACTATTAGCTGCCTACTATTAGCTGCCTACTCACTGAACTTGAATTTTTTACAGTAAAAAATAAAATGAAGAAAAAATTGACTGCTCTGTCGATTTTAATTTTTACAATGAACTAAAAAGGATCATCTGTTGTAGATGTATCATATAAAGGTCACATATACACTTGAGATTGACATCAAGAGTAGCAGCAGTGAAAATGAACTATAACATACACTATATAGATAGATAGATAGATAGATAGATAGATAGATAGATAGATAGATATATAGATAGACAGACAGACAGACAGACAGACTAGATAGATAGATAGATAGACAGACAGACGGACAGACGGACAGACATGACAGACAGATAGGATAGGGACGGACCGGACCGGACAGACAGACAGACAGACAGACAGACAGACAGACAGACAGACAGACAGACAGACAGACAGATAGATAGACAGATAGATAGATAGATAGATAGATAGATAGATAGATAGATAGATAGATAGATAGATAGATAGATAGATAGATAGATAGATAGATAGATAGATAGATAGATAGATAGATAGATAGATAGATAGATAGAATTAGATTTCAATTATTACAATTGGGTGGGGTGAAGTTCGTTATTTAACTTTATAATTTTTATATATTTGTATTTAAGGGGTGGGGAGGGGGGGGGATAAAAAAAAGTACGTAATTATACTAGTGGGGTCACCAAAAGTTTGACAGCTGTTAACATTGGGGGGGGGGGGGGGGCTTTAAAGTTCTAAAATTTGTTGACGTAATTAATGGACAAGCACTTAAGTTGTTGCTATATTTAACCTACACACAAAAATACACAACGAAAAGTGTTCAAATATCGCGAAATATCATACCTGATAAAAGTGATAATATTACTAAACTAAGAAATGTCATAAATGACATAAAGATGACATGAGTGCCAGTTGAAATTACTAAAAAAATGTAGAAATAGCATGCATGTTTGAATTTCAAAGAATGCTTGTATTCTCATTTATATATTTTTGGGTTTGTCGGCACTATTTATGCGAGTGAAAATATCTATATATCTTTAACAATCAATCAAAAATCCTGCCGACAGTGCCTACAAGTTTAGCCAAATTCATTTTTTTAGAAACCGGTAAAGAAATATTTATTCCATATTTGGCAGCTCTCATGTTGTTGTTTTTTTTCGTCAGTTTATTTTATTTACTTATATAGGTAAGTTTCCTACATTCGTACATGCTGTTTTCTATGAATTTCTTACTTTCTATACCACAGCATTTAATCTGATTAAATAATTTCCTTTAAAAAATTGCGGTAATTGTTGCAGCTTTGAACTTTTTTGTTTTTATAGATAAAACCATATCTAATCAACATTTTTAAAAAGTAAACAAAAAAGTAAGTTCTTTAAAATCAATATTTAATATAAGACGGTAACTGAATAGCCTCTTAACTTGTCTTAAGTTTTAAGGCAGTTAAGGCTCATTAGGAACTGTTATGAAGTTATGGAGGTAAAGTATCAAAAATATTATCGAAGTTATATCTGTTGCTATAATACGACGGTATTACGTCTTAGTAAAAAAAAAATAAGTCACTGAAAAAATCATAATATGTTTTGTTGAAATGTACTCTGGATCTCTGCAAACTCTTCATTCTTTTCTATACTGTTTTTATTTTGTTAAAAGTCATAAAACAATTTAGAATTTTTATCATTTTAAATTTATTTTATTGTTTGTTATACTACAAGTAAGAAGCTAGAAATGCATCAAGTTAGTTGATCAAGTATCAGATTAATATGACTCGACCTGAACACACTGAATTGTGACTGAAGTGAATGCAAACCTAGAACACAGTCGACTTTGATGTGTGATGTGACCATTTCAAGCCATGCTAAGCATAAGTAGATTAAGTAAAATAGTCCTTGCTCTAGCAATGCCCACCAGCATTCTGATAGTATACTGGATGTACAAACGAAAATATTCAGGTAATAATTATTCTGTTTTGAAATCATTTAACAATCAATTATGACTTAATTTATGAGAATTGAGACAATTAAAGTAAATAGGATGATCATTCCTAATAATATGGATGCCACAAACATTTTAACTAGTTCAACAAATAGGAATTCCCTACGTACATTTCAAGAACATTTAGCTTTGGAAAGTGTTCTTTTAAATACAATGTCTGTAGTTCTCAAACTTTTGTGCTTTGTTACCCACTAAATTGACAAAGACTGCTCTTATTTTTTTTCGTGATTCACTAGTAATTAAAGATAAAAGGAAAAAAAAATGTTATAACAAATGTATAAATTCTTGATTAAGTAATTATTAAAACTAGTGGTGATCCACTTCAAATGAGCTCGATCCACACACAAGTCCAACCCAGACATTGAAAACCATCGGTTCAGCTAATTTTGTTTGTATGCTTATCCCCCTTCCATCCAATCAATCAAGTCACATTGTTGTTTTTAGAATCCGGTTGTGCTTTTCTCTTCTTTTCCCTTTGTTAATTGTCCATTTTGTTCTAGTTTGATGTAAATAGCAACTTAATATATTCACCATGGGTCTATAAAGTGCTAGAGATACCACCTAAAACATTAGCTGCTAGTGTTATAGCACATTTAATTGCCTTATCATTAAACAAGAAAGTCGAAAGAACCACACATAATATTTTTGCTGATTTCGTATCAAATGTTCAGAATGACTAAAAATCTAATAAGCTATATCATTTTTAAAAATAAATAAGCTATATGTGGGCCAAAAATTTGAAGTGTAGTCTATATGCCATAGCATTATCATCATCACTCTTATCACACATCTCCCTTCAGACACAGGTATGTGACGGAGTTGGTGTCTCCCTACTGCTCAAACACCATAACCTATCTTCGTAAGCTAAATACGATTGTATATTTTAATATATTTTATTGTTACTTTCTTATTCAAAAATTAATGGTAAAATCATGTTAAAATAGGAGAATTTCCAATAAATTGATGACTATTTTTTTTATTGTATATTTGCAAAAGAATCAATGCAAACTAAACTAATGTATGTTGTTGATTTTTAACCTTAATTTTTTTACAGAAAAGAGGGGGGGGCAGTGTTGTAGTTGTTTTTTAAAATTTAGTAAAAAGTTTATTACATGATAAATGTAGACATACAATTTAAATGGTATCTGAATTTTATTTCCCTTTGAAAAAATAGCTCTTCAATTATTAGCTTTTATACATAATATTTTCCCCAAATTTTATGTCCGTAGATGAAGAGATTTATGAAGACAGAAAAGTAGTAACCTCTAGAAATGTTTTAATTAAAGTGTTGGTGCCACCAAAAGCTATTGGTGCTGTTATAGGTCGACAAGGAGCCACTATTAAACAGGTGAATACTAGCACTAATTATTTGGCAGGTATTTTATATACATGTTTTAATTATATTGTACATTGAAAGAAATATTCTCAAGTTTAATGTATGTGATGGATAATTAAGTATTGTTCTTATTTATCCTCATGAAATTATAATTGGCAGACAATTTACAAATTTCTGTCACTAAAATGGACGAACTGGTTTTGTAATTAATAGTGTGATACCGGTGTTCACTCTAAGCCTTCAAACAGTAAAACAACAAAGTTTGCTCAAAAAAAAGTAAAAACTTCTGTTTAGCTTTTGAAAGTTACTTACACATTTATATGTCATTTATTCATTTCTTAACTTGAATTAGTTAACTGATTTTTTCTGATCCCTCAACTTAAAGCTGCAAAAAGAATCTGGTGCCAGATTGTATTTTCAACATAAAACACCTAATGACAGTGGAGATAATTGTATTACGCAATCACCACGTACACTGTTCATTCAAGGAAGTCCAGAGTGTGCCCAGCAAGCTGAGCTGATGATTTACCAGGTTAGAAACTGAAAGTTACCTTTCTTTGTTAAGATTTATTTTATGATACAAAAGAATTGTTTAAATTTGTTACTTTTACCTTTTATCATAATTTTAAAAAAAACAACTCCGATATCTATTAAAAAAACATTCAGAGTCCTATGTTCAAAATTTTCATTCACTTTTGATTTGCATTATTTCTCAGATTATTGCAAACATTCCTGAAAATGTCACAGAGCTAATAAAAGTACCAAGTTATACTATTGGAGCTATAATAGGTACACTAATTCTTAAAATTATTTTAGTTTCAAATATTATATTAAAAATTTAGCCCTTAATGATAATTTTTGGCCCCCACAAGTTTAAAAATAACATCTCATTATATACATACATATATAAAAATTATATTTCGGCCCTCCAAATGTTTTTGGCAGACAATAATGGGCCACAGAAAAAAAAAAAAGGTTTAAGCATCACTGCTCTAGACCAAGGGTGGGCAAACTTTTTGAATATCGTGAGCCACAGTGGGCTCTTAAATTGAGCAGGGTGCCCGGACAGAAAATGATTGAAGGGGTATTTAAATGAGCCAAGTAAAGGTATTGATGTGAAATAAATTAAAAGTAAACGTCAATATATTCTAGAATGTATTTTGGCCCACAGGCAGTGGTGCCCACCCTGATCCTCTAATTTACTGGATCTGCACAGACGGATATCTCAGATTTATATATCTCAGATTTATATATCTCAGATTTATATCAAGGATTTTCTTTAAAAATAATTTTTGTTAAGATACGTGTAGTGATTTAAAAAAAAAAAGAATATAAGAGTCAAGTGAATCGATAACATATCTATTAAGAGTTATTTTAAACACATTTTAATAGCATGGTATATGACTTCAGGCTAACCATAACATGAGTATGCTATGTATGAAAGAAAAATATCACACACATACCATTTGTAATATCAAGAAGACTTGTGTTAGCGTCCAGTGAATAGAATCTGGAGCACTCTCTGTACACACTGAAGCTCTTTTCCAATGAACAAACCATTTTGTCTTTGTCACAAATTCTGTACACTTGCATCATTGCCAGATCCATTGCGAATCTTTTGTATGTAGCCAGATTTCTGTTGATTAAAGTAAGAATAGGAAATTCGGCAATACAATTATCTACATATCTTTTGAACCGTCTCAGTATCTACGGTGATCAGCTCATGTTTCTTGAAGATCAAATGACAAAGCCAATGAATGCCAGTGCATGTTTGTCTATATAGTGCAGTGGTTCTCATAGTATAAGTCATAGTTGATGTGGGTTGCCCAAGAAACAGTGGCTTGGCAGCTTAACTCGCGCCCGGGGCATAATACCTTTTTAATACCTTTTAAGCGCCCCTCTCCACATTCCCGAAAACCATATAATATTATATAAAATATACCATTTGGCGCCCCTTTGTGAGTAGCGCCGGGGGCATGATGACCCCCTCCCCCCATCACTAAGCCACTGCCAGAAAGTCTTTATAAGAAAAAAAGGGTAATAGACCAGAGATGAGCGGACGCGTCCGCTTGCGGACGCAGAGATCCGCAGGTTTTTCAAATTCGCGGACATAGGACGCTTCGTATGGCTTAAGTTGCGGACTCGCGGACTGACGCGGATCTTCTTTAGCGTTACCATAAAGAATTTCAAGTCATTTAAACAGCTAAATTTCAGCAATGCGGACGCGGACTGACTGCAAACCAATGTTGTAGATTCTGCGGACGCGGATCATTGATAGAAATCCATGGACGGATGCGGACGCTAAATTTCAAGATCCGCACCTCTGTAATAGACAGACAAACAAGTAAAGTACCGAAGTAAATGACATTTCAATCTGATTCAAATGTGCACTGAACTGTTTTAATATCTAAACAAGGGATGGCCCAATGTCACTTTTCAATGAGGTTTGTGCTGCTTCCTATGAGCCAGGTTTTTCTGTTATTTAATCTTGTTCACTAAATTTTGATTAATTCACCCTAGTTGCGACTTAGCAGCGGATCTCTACCTTTTCACGACCCACCCCAAAAGATGCGAAAGTAAGTTCACGGTTACCTACCTCACGTAAGTTCATGATAAATGAACATATTTTCATAATGGAAATACTTCCCTCTCAAATGCGATACTTGGATCACGTGGTTTGGTGATGAGTGACGCAGCAAACTGGCGACCTTCTTCAAGCTCTTGGTTGTTTTTAAACTGAAAATTATTTATCGAAACGTACCAATGCTTAGTCTCTCCCGTACCCCTTGGGGTACACGTACCACCGGCAGTGGCGCTGAAAAGGTATTGTGCCCGTGCGCGAGTTAAGCTCGCTACGCCACTGACCACCGGTTGAGAACCGCTGTTTTGGAAGTATTTATTACCATATAAAATACCGAATTGCGGCACTTGGCGACCTTTGTGAGTGATCCCCCCTGATCTATACGATATATAGGATTATATTTAGAAGTACGTGTACATGCTTATAGAAGTACATGTATGTTTTGCTGAACTCAATCGTGCAGAAATGTAACTAATACAATATAATTCAACCTACATACCTGATTATTTACTTAAAGCTGTATAAATAATCAAATCCAACAAAAATGGATGAATAATCACCCAGATCATGACAAAAACGACCCCTACTTTAATCTTCCCAGACAAGCCCAAAATATTATCTTCAGACTCAGAACTGGGCACAACAGACTAAGACAACACATGTTCGAAGGCCAAGCATTGGAAACAGTGAGGACTGCCCATGTGGGATGTCTCCAGAGAATGCAGAACATGTTCTCCAAACATACCTTTTACACGACACAGCTCATAACAGGTTCACAATACAGACCTCCTTCAATCAAAAACTTTATGGGAGCGAGACGGACCTGGATGCCTGCATTGCGGTTCATCATAACTATAGGCCTGGTCGTTTGAAATCCTCCATAATCATATATCGAGAACAAAGAAGAAGAAGAAGATTTATAAAAACAAATGTCCAAATAATTTAAAATACGGAGATTTATTTTTCAACAATTGGAATAGCTTTTAGTCAATACATTTTTTCTATATATAGTGAAATACTCAACGCACGCAGGTCCATCTAAAAACAGAGATGTGGCAGATGGGTTCTAGGCTTTCAAAAGCATCATAAAGATGTATAGCCTAATGATAGTGCCCCCTCCCCCAGTGCCGAACCTAGAATTAAGGGGCCCGGGTAGAGCTTGGCCTCTTTGGGGGGTTCCTGCATTTTGACATTCGACATCATGACAAGAGATAATGTACTTAAATTTAATGTAAAAAATTATTTTTGGGGCCCGGGAGGACTTTCGAATTCGGACACTCCCCTCCCCTAGTTACGCCTCTGCCCCCACCCATTTACGACGATAACATTATAATAATATACATGGTTGGTCAGGATGCGCCCATGCTAAGCGATAAGACGGCCGTTGTGTGCCCAATTGTGTTAGCAAGTCTGCCTAACCCAGGGGTGGGCAAACATTTGGAACTCAGAAGGGCCGTCCAAAGAATGTTTACGAGCGAAGAGGAGCACAGCGCGGGCTTAGTCTGCAGGCCATGAGTCAGCCCATGTCTGGCTTAACCTGAGGCTATAACATATCAAATAAATGTACACACCATATTTTTTTCCTTTGGAAATCTCGCACATACGACAGGCGATGATTTCACAACCACATATGTTATTTCTAGGCATTCTACAGCAGAGTCGATCTGTGACAAGCCTATCTAATAACTGAAATGACTATCACTTAGCTACCAAACATCTGCAGGACTAGGCGAGCTAGGTACCCAGACAGGACTCCTACAACTGGCACCCACAAAGGAACCCTCGAACTAGCACCCACCCGGGGATCCTCGAACTAGCACCCCAGGGATCCTCAGACAGCACCCACCCGGGGATCCTCGAACAGCACCCTCCCGGGGATCTATGAACTAGCACCCACCCGGGACTCCTCCAACTTCTTGGCACGCCCATCGCCGGCTTGTAAACATGACAGATCCGTTCATTTTAAAAAATAAGCCAGTATTTACGCTGCACATTCATGATTTTACACATTTGCACATTTAAATTAAATTAAATTAATTATATTTAAAAAAAATAAATAATGTTATTTTTTTTTTTGAAGTTTGTCATCTCGCATACCAATCAAGTGGCATCTTCAAAAATTAATTATTCGAATACATAATGTCCCCCTGTCGATTGCCCCTTAATTTTATTCAAAACACATAAACAAATGTTTCAAAATGATTTTCTTTTTTCTTCGATATATGACGCATTATTTACCTACAGTTTTAAATTAGGCCCACTGCTAAATATCACACTGACCACAGGTGGACGGAGGTTTTTAAATTATAGGACACATACAATAGAGTAAACCGTTGGGTTTTGTTGTCCCGTACTTTAGGCGCCCCTCTGTACCCATCCCTGACAATGACTTTATGTCTAACCTCCCCCCACTCTTTCGATTCCTGAGCATTGGACTGAAAAAGTATCGATATGTCGATACTCGTTTTTAGAACCAATTCTGTAACTTGGCTGTCGGCTATAGATTTCAGTAATAGGGCCCTTGCTCCCTGTGTCGCAAAGAGAAAAAATAAAAAATTTCCTTTTACATTTAGCTCATAATATACACTTCAGTAGGACCGTACTTAGCTGATTGGACCGATTTCATTTACTACCCCTCGCTCCAATTCTTCTCATATATATATATATATATATATACTGGGGGTACCTATCATTCTAATTTAAAAATAAAATAAAATAACCCAGTCTCTGTTTATAAATCATACAAACTGCACATCGTTAATTAAATTAACATTTCCGAAAGCCATATATTTATTACTGAGTGTAATATTTTGTAGGTGCTACAGATTTGAATAATACGATGATATTATGTATTACTTTTTATTAAGTGTCTTCAATTATTAATACCACGAGGATAGACTTGCCATATGTCCCGGTTTCGCCGGGGCAGTCTCGGATATACTGGGTTGTCCCGGTGTCCCGCCCGGTTGTTGAAATTGTCCCGGTTTAGATTCAGGGCACAGTTTCTTGGAAATAATTGAGCAAAATTATTAAATCAGAGAATGATTAATCTGCTCTTGTGTGATCAGTAACATTTTGGTAAGTAACACACTAATACAAATTTACAGAAGTGAAAAATACGAGTGGTACAACAAGTAGAAAACTGTTTTGTTTTGTACAAATATCATGTTTTTGTACCATTATGAATAAAATAACAAAGATTATCTATTCTATATTTCAAGTGTTTTTTACATTACTGTTTTCATACCCCCCCCCGGAACCGACATCCCTAAACCTAAAGTAAAAAAGACAGAACTGTCCCGGTTGGTCCGTGAAAAAATATGGCAACCCTATGTATATAACATTAATTAGCATACAGTCCGACACATGCTTTAGGTTCTTAATTGGCAACCACTAGTAACGAATAATGTACTACGATACTATAATCTGGACTGAAGTGTAAGGTAGATGTTTACATAATAGACTTACAGTACATATTTACGTTGCTTCGATTACATCCGAATTGACCTGTTCACTAATCTTGACTTCTAATGGTATCATGAACGAAATGTCATCACAAGGAATGCCATGATATTTGCATGCCCGCGGGGATACCCGCCAAACCTGCACCTGTGCAGCTCTCTAGTACGTGTACAACTGGGTAAACAAACAAGCAATTTAATTCTTTTCCGTTTCGGACAAAGGACATTTTAGAGCATTTTCGTGTACGCAGTGGCTACGGTTACGCCGGACGAAATCCGTATTTTTTCCGGGATACAGCCATAGATATTGAGAGGGAATCATGTGGAATAACTGTTACAAAAATAAATAATGATTACGCCCCTTTGATTAGCTTTTATTATTTATATTTAAAATATAAGCAAAAGCGGTACTTAAAACGCCCCCTTTTTCGGTCCTCAGAGGTCAGATCGCAAAATGAACTTTCGATGTACACTTGGCAGGCCAAGACCTACAAAATGATATATACATCATGGGTCTAGGGCTTATGGTTGCTGAGATATAGGGCGCTCATTTATTAATATAGCTTATATAGTACAAAGTAAAGTTCCCTTCTTAGCACTAACGGGCCATCGGGGCAGATGAAGTGTAGAATTCAACTGTTTCTGTAACCTCGGCATATAAAGGGATTGTGTGGCTAGCACAACGCCCAGCCGCCTTTACTTCCCCAACTTAAAGTCAGGTACCCATTTAAAGCTGGGTGGACTTGTGGGACGACTTTGCACCAAATTTCACCTGGAAAAATTCCATGAGCCTCACCGAGGATCAAACCCAGGACTCTCAGGTTGACAGTCGAGTATCTACACCACTCGGCCACCCGTCCCACTATATAGTACAAACGGTACTTAAAACGCCCCCTTTTTCGGCCCTCAGAGGTCAGATCGCGAAATGGACCAAAGTGTTTTCTTGGCAGGCCAAGACATACAAAATGATATATACATCATGGGTCTAGGACTTATGGTTGTTGAGATCTAGGGTGATGACAGACAGACAGACAGACAGACAGACAAAACGGGGACAAAAACGCTCTAAAAATCGGAATGGAATTAAATTTAGGGCGAAAATAATTCGATTTGATTTAGAGTCCAACAAAAAGCATTGATTATTTCAATTCAGGATTACGATCTTTATGAATCGTCCCATCACCACTTTTATTATTGTAAAATATTCTGAGTTATATTTTACATTCGTTCTTTAGAATTATCAACGCAAATAAATGTATTGCTGTTGTAGTTCATTTCATCTTACAGTATACATGTATTTTAAACTTTAAAAGAAAAAAGAGAGTACGATAAAGTCATAATATAAAAGACCTAAACATAACCCTAACGCTAAACATAAATATAATTACTTACAACTTTATACAAATAAAAAAAAATATCTATAATACAAAAAATCCTTCATGTGTTACGGTGTCTGTCACACTTCCGTCTGTCACACTTCCGTCTGTCACACAAGATAGCGGAATAAATAATACAAAGATGGCGGACATTATTATTATTAATTAAATTTCCTTTAAATTAAATAATTGTTATTATTTCTAAAATATGTCTATATCTAATGTACAATTATTTCCCTTTACCGCTAACCAAAAATTACGTCACAATTATTTTTTTTTTCATTTTTTGTTACTTTTACGTCACATGAATGAATTGTATAAGGGTTGAGTTTAAGTAGCACCGTACACAATGTTGACAATGCAAAATAACCCATTTATGATGGAGGCTTCACATAGAGGCGAACCTATGGTGTGTGGAGGGGGTTCCGATTTCGAAAGTACCCCCGGGCCCCAGCTTGGGGGGGGGCAAAAATATTTTTACACTAAATATTAAGTACATTATCTCATGTCAATATGTAGGGGCCCCCCGAAGAGGCCCAAATCCCTATGTTTGGCACTGGCTTCACAGAACTATAATGTTTCAAGCTTTGATATTTCCTTTTTTAAGAGACCTGATATTTTCTGCGTCTGCGGCCTCAACTGGATTGATGGAATATTATTTTTTTAATTGAAGGTCAGATAAAAGCTACATAACTATTCTTTCTACCCGGGCCCATCTTGAGGGGGGGGTAATTTTTTTTTTACTTTAAATATTAAGTACATTATCTCTTGTCATGGTGTCGAATGTCAAAATGCAGTGGCCCCTAAAGAGGCCAAACCCACCGGACCCTAAAATCCATAGGTTCGGCACTGCCGAGTTGGCAATATTTCCTTAGTTAATTGTACTATGCCACAATGTGTATAACGGTAAATAAACCACCTGCTAAACATGTAGCGCTTCACTTAACTTACAGGTACTCACTCACGTCTCTCTTATTTTTTCAATACGTCATGTTGAACATCATAAAATATAAAATGAAGAACTGTTTGGAAAGGAGTCCATTAAAATATTATGAAGGAATTAAGATTCTAAGTGTTTAATCATCCGGGGTTGTTTATGTTAAGATTGTTTACCAATAGTGAGGATTATTTTCTTTGGGATGAACTATTTAACATACGAACTTTATTTGATGTACTACACTCATACCTCGCTATACGGCCGCTCTTTATACGGCATTTCGCTATAACGGCCTTCATCATTTATGGCACGTTTTCGATTTACGGCCTAAAATGTTTCGCTATAAGGGCCCAAAAAAAAAAAACACTTTTGTACAAAAGTGAAAAAAATGTGATAATTTTGGATTATGCACCAGGGCATCCTACTAATTTATCCGATCTATCTGATGTCATGATTGAGTACCTTCCGAAAAATACAACAGCACTAATCCAACCAATGGATAAGGGTGCAATAGGCACTTTTAAGGCACATTACCTACACCGAACTTTCCGACAACTCAGCATAAGGGAAACCAATGGTGAATCTTCAATTAAAACATTTTGGAAAAACTATAACATCAAGAATACTGTTGACAGCATCAGTGAATGATGGAAGGAATTAAAATTAACAACAATGAACCATGTATGGAAAAAAATTTGGCCAGAATGTGTAAAAAAAAATACTGATGCAGACAGAAGCGTACCTAGGGAGGGGGTCCAAATTCAAAAGTCCCCTCGGCCTTAGCTTGAGGGGCCCCCAAATATTTGTTTACATGAAACATAAAGTACATTATCTCATGTCATATTGTCGAATGTCAAAATGCAGGGACCTCCAATGAGGGGCCCTAAAATCCCTAGGTTCGACACTAGATACAGAAGTTAATTTTCTTCCTGAAATTAGGCAAAATATTTTGGATCTAGTAGAAGATTTCGGCTTGGAAGGTTTGAAAGAACGTGATGTGCTTGCTCTACTTGAAGCTGATAGGGATCCTCCTCCTTGAAAACGATCTTGACGTCAGACGTAGCGCTCAATTTCTCAAGGAATTACCTCAGTCATTAGCAGTTATAACTCATTGAAGAATAAACTAGACAAGAAGGCAAGCCAAACAACGTTGGACAATTGCTGTAAGCCAGGCCCATCCTTACCAGTGAAAAATGATGACGTCTTTGATCTGCAGGTTACCATTTCTTCATTGTCTTCATTTTAAAAAAATACATATTCATATTTTATGTAACATGAAATTGTTTCATTTTTGTTTATAGACTATTGTTGATTGTTGGAGTTAGTTATTATTCTATGTACAAATGTATGTAGCTTTAATTTAAATGAAATAAAAAGAGAAAATACATTTTGAATGATAAACCATGTTACATATTTAAACAACTTGGAACCGATCTCATTGAATTTGTATGGATTTGTACTAGAACAATTGATTCCCTATACGGCTTTTCACTTAGCGGCCAAATTTCGTGGAACGTATCTAGGCCGTAAAGCGAGGTATGGGTGTATTAGGTGTCCCTATTCTCAAATGTATTTTGGCTACAATAATCTGTTCATGTCCTTGGTGCCACTGCTAGTATATAGACTGATTGTTAACACACTCAAATATATATATCACTATTTTCAACTTCAATTGTGTGCCGGGCCTTTGTTTACTAGTTAAAACAAAAGAAACTAATAAACGACTTCAGAATCTGGTTCTATCGAGTTTATTCTTTTTTACTTTGCACACTATAATAATGTGCGCATAATAGCTAAGTTCACTTGTTGTATTATCTACAAGTGACATAGCCATAGTGTTAAGGGCTCATCCATTTATTACGCCAACAACTTAAGGAAGTGGAGGGGGGGGGGTGTCTGAAAAAAATTAACAGTACTTGACAAGGGGAGGGAGGTGAAGTTTTTTGTGCATCAACAATCTAGGTTTTTTTATGTAAATGAACTTCATGATCTGCATTAGAAATATTTGGCGAAAAGCGAATATATTTAATAAAATAATATATGGCAATTATCATTCACTTTATTGCAGAGAAATATTAATAACTATTCAGGATATACAGTGGCATGGGCGTCGCTGTGAATTTTCCCACGGGGGGAAGAAGGGGACAATAACACGTTTTTTTTTAAAATTTAAATGACAATGTCATACAGGTTCATTTTTCAATTAAATTCAAGTTAAGTATTATGATTTCTAATGACATAAATAAGGGCTTTTGAAAATTCAAACATTTTGACAACAAGCACAAGCATTTTAATTTTTTTTTTATTTTGGCCTTCTATAACTTGATTTGGCTTTCGAAAATGTTTTTGGCATTCAGTCTTTTTTTTATCCGGTAACCTTTGTTTGTTTTAATCGTCTTCCAATAAGTGAATTTTTTTAGAGCATTTTCGAAAAAAAAAAATGCTCCATTGTCCCTGTTTTGTCTGTCTGTCTGTCCGTCATCACCCTAGATCTCAAGAACCATAAGTCCTAGACCCATGATGTATATACCATTTTGTAGGTCTTGGTCTGCCAAGTGTACATCAAAAGTTCATTTCGCGATCTGACCTCTGAGGGCCGAAAAAGAGGGCTTATTAAGTATCGTGTTTTACTATATGTAAGCTATATTAACAAAGGAGCGCGCTAGATCTCAGCAACTATAAGTCCTAGACCCATGATGTATATATCATTTTTGTAGGTCTTGGTTTGCCATGTGTACATCAAAAGTCCATTTCGCGATCTGACCTCTGAAGGTCGAATACTAGGGCTTCGTAGTGTACCGTTTTTTTTTACTATATAAGCTATATTATCAAAGGGGGGCGTACAAAGGGGCGTAACTCATTATTATTTTTGTAACAGTTATTAAACATGACTTACTTCCCTCTCTATTTATCAAAACCCATACCACGAAAAATGCTCTAAAAAAACGTCCTGTGTCCGAAACGGTACAGGCTTAAATTGCTTGTTTTAATTTATCCTAGATTAATTCAGACATTCAAAAATAAAATTAATATAGAAAGATGGATAGCAGAGTTGTTTTTTTTTAACAGGCTCAAGAAAATGAAAAGTAGAACAATCGCGGGTTTCCGAAATGCCGTTATTAGAACAATTTCCAGTGTCTAGATAAATGGTTAATCTACTGCACACGGGCCAGGTACAGTCAGCCCCGTAGCGTGAAAATTCTACAGCAGGGGCCAGGCATTCTACAGCAGTGGCCAGGCATTCTACAGCATGGGCCAGTCATTCTACAGCAGGGGCCAGTCATTCTACAGCAGGGGCCAGGCATTCTACAGCAGTGGCCAGTCATTCTACAGCAGGGGCCAGGCATTCTACAGCAGGTGCCAATCATTCTACAGCAGGGGCCAGGCATTCTACAGCAGGGGCCAGGCATTCTACAGCAGGGGCCAGTCATTCTACAGCAGGGGCCAGTCATTCTACAGCAGGGGCCAGGCATTCTACAGCAGGGGCCAGGCATTCTACAGCAGGGGCCAGGCATTCTACAGCAGGGGCCAATCATTCTACAGCAGGGGCCAGGCATTCTACAGCAGGGGCCAGTCATTCTACAGCAGGGGCCAGGCATTCTACAGCAGGGGCCAGGCATTCTACAGCAGGGGCCAGTCATTCTACAGCAGGGGCCAGTCATTCTACAGCAGGGGCCAGTCATTCTACAGCAGGGGCCAGGCATTCTACGGCAATGGCCAGGCATTCTACTGCAGGGGCCAGTCATTCTACAGCAGGGGCCAGGCATTCTACAGCAGGGGCCAGTCATTCTACAGCAGGGGCCAATCATTCTACAGCAGGGGCCAGGCATTCTACAGCAGGGGCCAGTCATTCTACAGCAGGGGCCAGGCATTCTACAGCAGGGGCCAGTCATTCTACAGCAGGGGCCAATCATTCTACAGCAGGGGCCAGGCATTCTACAGCAGGGGCCAGGCATTCTACAGCAGGGGCCAGTCATTCTACAGCTGGGGCCAGGCATTCTACAGCAGGGGCCAGGCATTCTACAGCAGGGGCCAGGCATTCTACAGCAGGGGCCAGGCATTCTACAGCAGGGGCCAGTCATTCTACAGTAGGGGCCAGTCATTCTACAGCAGGGGCCAGGCATTCTACAGCAGGGGCCAGGCATTCTACAGCAGGGGCCAGGCATTCTACAGCAGGGGCCAGGCATTCTACAGCAGGGGCAAATCATTCTACAGCAGGGGCCAGTCATTCTACAGCAGGGGCCAGGCATTCTACAGCAGGGGCCAGGCATTCTACAGCAGGGGCCAGGCATTCTACAGCAGGGGCCAATCATTCTACAGCAGGGGCCAGGCATTCTACAGCAGGGGCCAGGCATTCTACAGCAGGGGCCAGGCATTCTACAGCAGGGGCCAGGCATTCTACAGCAGGGGCCAGGCATTCTATAGCAGGGGCCAGTCATTCTACAGCAGGGGCCAATCATTCTACAGCAGGGGCCAGGCATTCTACAGCAGGGGCCAGTCATTCTACAGCAGGGGCCAGGCATTCTACAGCAGGGGCCAGTCATTCTACAGCAGGGGCCAATCATTCTACAGCAGGGGCCAGGCATTCTACAGCAGGGGCCAGGCATTCTACAGCAGGGGCCAATCATTCTACAGCAGGGGCCAGGCATTCTACAGCAGGGGCCAGGCATTCTACAGCAGGGGCCAGGCATTCTACAGCAGGGGCCAGGCATTCTACAGCAGGGGCCAGTCATTCTACAGCAGGGGCCAGTCATTCTACAGCAGGGGCCAGGCATTCTACAGCAGGGGCCAGGCATTCTACGGCAATGGCCAGGCATTCTACAGCAGGGGCCAGTCATTCTACAGCAGTGGCCAGTCATTCTACAGCAGGGGCCAGGCATTCTACAGCAGGGACCAGGCATTCTACAGCAGGGGCCAGTCATTCTACAGCAGTGGCCAGGCATTCTACAGCAGGGGCCAGTCATTCTATAGCAGGGGCCAGGCATTCTATAGCTATAGCAGGGCCAAGCAATAGCAGGGGGTGCCAGGTAATACATTTTACTAAGTAGAGCCAATAAGCAGAGGGGGCCAGACAAAACGCAGGGGGGCGGCCCCCCGCACCCCGCACGCTACGGGCCTGGGTACAGTCCGCTAAGCGGTTTGATCTGACCCGCAGTACACTCTCTTCCGTTCATGTACATCGATAACGTTTACATTTACTTTATTTTAGTCCATATAAAGTAGTATAAACACTCCATATGAATCTGATATTGTTCTGGCCCGTCACTTGTTATAAATGTACATCTGTGATGTAACCAGATAATTGAGAACTCATAGCAAAATTCGTTGAAGAGCCACATACTGTTAAATGTTAAATAATATTTGAGGGTTAAGATTGGTTCCAGTTTTTGTTAAAATTCGTAATTTATGGAAGGAATTCGTTGATTTTGTTAAATTAGTCAAATTGTATTTAAATAATTAATTACAATTAGGGAGCTGGGTTTGAAGTTTGTTATTTAAAATGATATTTGGAAAGGGGGGGGAGGATATTTTATGTTTTTCCCTTTTCTTTCTTTTTTTATAATTTTGTATTGGTGGGGGGGGGGGTAAATTGACGTAATTGTATTACGGGGAGGGGGGGGGTGTTTCCTGAAGTTAAACACTTGATGTCAAGGGGTGGAGGTGGAAAGGGGTCTAAAAAGTGATAAAAAAATTTTACGTAATTAATGGACCAGCCCTAAATAGTGACACTGACCACTGATGCAACTGTTTTTTTTTTTTACTGACCGTCGCATTTAAAAAAGTGACATATTTCAAGAGATTACATAAGATTGTGCCTTTTAAAAGAACCTTTGTTGTTGTTGTTTTTTTCACCAGTGTTTGCATCAGGCCCGTAGCCAGGTCAAAGTAAGCGGGGGGCACTCCACACCTAGCGGGGGGGGCCACGGCCCCCCCCCCTTGGCTACGGGGCTGGTTTGCATTTTTACATTTTTTATGAATAAAAATGATTTCAAGTTTAGATATTTTGAATTTATGTATCTATATTCTTCTTAACTGTATTTCAGTTTAACCTACAAGGTATCCCAAAATCATATTTGACATTGAAATATAATATATGGACTTATAAAGGGCCCCATATCTCAAATAGCTTAGGGCCTTATCACAGGGCCGCTTTATCAACTAGGCACACTAGGCACTGTGCCTAGGGCCTACGGACTTTTCAAGGGCCTACGAAATCTAGAACATAAAGTGAAAACAAGTTCAGAATGCCAGTAAAATTTAATAATGTTTGTATTAAAGTAACTATATATAACCGTGTGAAATGAGCACTTGAGCAAGTCAAGCTTCAGTGCTGTATATATGTAAATTACAGTATGTTAACTTTTCGGCTCTTTGTCTTAGCAAAGTCACATATGACGTCCTCAACAGTTTATTTAGATTTCAAATCGCAAAGAAGTGTGGGTGCATTCTTGAAAAATATTTAAAATGAAAGTGCCTAGGGCCTACGATGACCTTAAAACGGCCCTGCCTTATCAAGCAGGGCTGGGGAGCCGGTGTCTGTGTCGGTGTCGGTGGTGTCGGTAGTTTTTGCCGGTGTCGGCATTTGTACTTTGCCCGGTGTCGGTGTCGATGTCGGCATTTGTATTTTGTCCGGAGTCGGTGTCGGTGTCGGCATTTTACTTGTCCGGAGTCGGTTCGGTGTCGGCGCAAAAACTTCCCCCAACAAATACTGGAACTTTAATTAAATAATCCAGAACAACGTCAGATAGTTATTAGCCAGTCTTTAATTTAAAGTTTTCTTATGTTCTTCTTTTCTTTTTAAATAATTACTTTATCAACAAATGTATTATTTTCCAAAGCAATTCTCTACATTACAACTTGTCAACATTAACAGAATTGTGACTGAAAGCAGATAGGAAGGCTACTGACTATGTTCACTCTGTTATTCAATCAATCATTGTAAATCATGAGAAATGTTTAGTTTGCATCTATCTATCAATATCCATGTTGGAGAAAGATTACACACAAACCTATTTAAGTCTCTTAGAACTTCAAAGAATAATCACACTCTCCACAGCTTAATTTCTCTCAGCCAGAATGAAACATTACCAATCTAAGTCACAATGGCACTACATTAAAGTCCAGTCCGTAGCTGGAGCTGTTGCCCCCCCCCCCCCACCACCTATTACAATACAAACATTTTCACTACATATGTCAGGTTTAATTCGGGTGTAAAATAACGATTCATTCCTCTATTAACTGTTAAGTATGTAGTGTCTTCATACGTCTCTCTCTTTTCTGAAAAAATAGGTCTGGAACAAACATCTTTTATCATTGTCTGTAGCCCTTGTCGTGATTTTATTTCAGCCATTCTGCATTCTCTGAGTGGTCACTTATAAAGTTCCAAGCATCATTGCTCTAGTGTTGTGGGATATGTCTGTACTTTGCAGTGACTTGCTGACTTAGGCAATCGTTAATAATAATCTTGACCAATATTTGAGCATAAGCCTACACATAAATGAGAACTTATTAAAAGTAGCGAATTGGCCGCTTCGGGTTTACTATAAAAATAACATCCCGCATACTGTGGCATATCTTGAAGTAAACCATTCACTTTTGTTACTTCAATGTATTCACTGCAGCTACTCTTGATGTATATATCTAGTATTTTTCGTGATCTTTCAATGTTACATGTACATCTGGGTTGAAGAGCCAAGAAGATCAAATATACAATTAGATGTGCATCATAATGTACATATAAATATATATCGTATGAGATATATACAGGGGGAAAATACACAATTATCTCCCTTTGCCCCCCCCCCCACCCGGTGTCGGTATCGACGGATTTTAGAAAACCGACACCGGTGTCGGTGTCGGTGGTTGATTGAATGCCGACACCGGTGTCGACGAATATATTAGCCGACACCCCACCTCTGTTATCAAGTCTAAATGCGGTCCTGTCTTTCGCTATATATTTCACACTGCTCTACAAAATCAAAACAACACTTTGCGTTTATCTCATTTGTACATGAAACAGTGTATGTAGATGATGAAATAAAAGAAAAATTGATAAGTAATGATATGTAGATGTCAAACTGCAGAGAAGGTAAGAACAGTGACTGGCCTATAAAATGTGAACATATACACAAAACGGGTTGCCAATCATAGAGATATTTATGTACATTAAGTAGGCCTACTATTAGCTGCTTACTCACTGAACTTGAATTTTTTACAGTAAAAAGTAAAATGAAGAAAAAATTGACTGCTCTGTCGATTTTATTTTACAATGAACTAAAAAGAATCATCTGTTGTAGATGTATCATATAAAGTTCACATATACACTGGAGATTGACATCAAGAGTAGCAGCAGTGAATGAACTATAACATACACTATATAGATAGATAGATAGATAGATAGATAGATAGATAGATAGATAGATAGATAGATAGATAGATAGATAGATAGATAGATAGATAGATAGATAGATAGATAGATAGATAGATAGATAGATAGATAGATAGATAGATAGATAGATAGATAGATAGATAGATAGATAGATAGATAGATAGATAGATAGATAGATAGATAGATAGATAGATAGATAGATAGATAGATAGATAGATAGATAGATAGATAGATAGATAGATAGATAGATAGATAGATAGATAGATAGATAGATAGATAGATAGATAGATAGATAGATAGATAGATAGATAGATAGATAGATAGATAGATAGATAGATAGATAGATAGATAGATAGATAGATAGATAGATAGAATTAGATTTCAATTATTACAATTGGGTGGGGTGAAGTTCGTTATTTAACTTTATAATTTTTATAAATTTGTATTTAAGGGGTGGGAAGGGGGAGGTAAAAAAAGTACGTAATTATACTAGTGGGGTCACCAAAAGTTTGACAGCTGTTAACAATGGGGGGGGGGGGGGGGCTTTAAAGTTCTACAATTTGTTGACGTAATAAATGGACAAGCACTTAAGTTGTTACTATATTTAACCTACGCACAAAAATACACAACGAAAAGTCTTCAAATATCGCGAAAAATCATACCTGATAAAAGTGATAGTATTACTAAACTAAGAAATGTCATAAATGACATAAAGATGACATGAGTGTCAGTTGAAATCATATGGTTGAAATTACTAAAAAAAATGTAGAAATAGCATGCATGTTTGAATTTCAAAGAATGCTTGTATTCTCATTTATATATTTTTGGTTTGTCGGCACTAATGGTATTTATGCCAGTGAAAATATCTATATATCTTTAACAATCAATCAAAAATCCTGCCGACAGTGCCTAAAAGTTTAGCCAAATTCATTTTTTTAGAAACCGGTAAAGAAATATTTATTCCATATTTGGCAGCTCTCATGTTGTTGTTTTTTGGTCAGTTTATTTTATTTACTTATATAGGTAAGTTTCCTACATTCGTACATGCTGTTTTCTATGAATTTCTTACTTTCTATACCACAGCATTTAGTCTGAAATTATTTATTTAATAATTTCCTTTAAAAATTGCGGTAATTGTTGCAGCTTTGAACTTTTTTGTTTTTATAGATAAAACCATATCTAATCAACATTTTTTAAAAAGTAAACAAAAAAGTAAGTTCTTTAAAATCAATATTTAATATAAGACGGTAACTGAATAGCCTCTTAACTTGTCTTAAGTTTTTAAGGCAGTTAAGGCTCATTAGGAACTGTTATGAAGTTATGGAGGTAAAGTATCAAAAATATTATCGAAGTTATATCTGTTGCTAAAATACGATAATACCGTCTTAGTAAAAAAAAAAAAAGTCACTGAAAAAATCATAATATGTTTTGTTGAAATGTACTCTGGATCTCTGCAAACTTCATTCTTTTCTATACTGTTTTTATTTTGATAAAAGTCATAAAACAATTTTGAATTTTTATCATTTTTAATTTATTTTATTGTTTGCTATACTACAAGTAAGAAGCTAGAAATGCATCAAGTTAGTTGATCAAGTATCAGATTAATATGACTCGACCTGAACACACTGAATTGTGACTGAAGTGAATGCAAACCTAGAACACAGTCGACTTTGATGTGTGATGTGACCATTTCAAGTCATGCTAAGCATAAGCAGATTAAGTAAATTAGTTCTCGCTCTCGCAATGCCCACCAGCATTCTGATAGTATACTGGATGTACAAACGAAAATATTCAGGTAATAATTATTCTGTTTTGAAATCATTTAACAATCAATTATGGCTTAATTTATGAGAATTGAGACAATTAAAGTAAATAGGATGATCATTCCTAATAATCTGGATGCCACAAAATTTTAACTAGTCAAACAAATAGGAATTCCCTACGTACATTTCAAGAACATTTAGCTTTGGAAAGTGTTCTTTTAAAATACAATGTCTGTAGTTCTCAAACTTTTGTGCTTTGTTACCCACTAAATTGACAAAGACTGCTCTTATTTTTTTTCGTGATTCACTAGTAATTAAAGATAAAAGGAAAAAAAATGTTATAACAAATGTATAAATTCTTGATTAAGTAATTATTAAAACTAGTGGTGATCCACTTCAAATGAGCTCGATCCACACACAAGTCCAACCCAGACATTGAAAACCATCGGTTCAGCTAATTTTGTGTGTATGCTTATCCCTCTTCCATCCAATCAATGAAGTCACATTGTTGTTTTTAGAATCCGGTGTGCTTTTCTCTTCTTTTCCCTTTGTTAATTGTCCATTTTGTTCTAGTTGGATGTAAATAGCAACTTAATATATTCACCATGGGTCTATAGAGTGTAGAATACCACTAAAACATTAGCTGCTAGTGTTATAGCACATTTAATTGCCTTATCATTAAACAAGAAAGTCGAAGAACCACACATAATATTTTGCTGATTTCGTATCAAATGTTAGAATGACTAAAAATCTAATAAGCTATATCATTTTTAAAAATAAATAAGCTATATGTGGGCCAAAAATTTGAAGTGTAGTCTATATGCCATAGCATTATCACATCACTCTTATCACACATCTCCCTTCAGACACAGGTATGTGACAGTTGGTGTCTCCTACTGCTCAAACACCATAACCTATCTTCGTAAGCTAAATACGATTGTATATTTTAATATATTTTATTGTTACTTTCTTATTCAAAAATTAATGGTAAAATCATGTTAAAATGAGAATTCCAATAAATTGATGACTATTTTTTTTATTGTATATTTGCAAAAGAATAATGCAAACTAAACTAATGTATGTTGTTGATTTTTAACCTTAATTTTTTTTACAGAAAGAGGGGGGGTCAGTGTTGTTGATGTTTTTTCAAATTTAGTAAAAAGTTTATTACATGATAAATGATGATTACACATAATTTAAATGGTATCTGAATTTTATTTCCCTTTGAAAAAAATAGCTCTTCAATTATTAGCTTTTATATATAATATTTTCCCTAAATTTTATGTCTGTAGATGAAGAGATTTATGAAGACAGAAAAGTAGTAACCTCTAGAAATGTTTTAATTGAAGTGTTGGTGCCACCAAAAGCTATTGGTGCTGTTATAGGTCGACAAGGAGCCACTATTAAACAGGTGAATACTAGCACTAAATATTTGGCAGGTATTTTATATGCATGTTTTAATTATATTGAACATTGAAATAAATATTCTCAAGTTTAATGTATATGATGGATAATTAAGTATTGTTCTTATTCATCCTCATGAATTTATAATTGGCAAACAATTTATAAATTTCTGTCACTAAAATGGACGAACTGATTTTGTAATTAATAGTGTGAGATCAGTGTTCACTCTAAGCCTTCAAAGAGTAAAACAACAAAGTTTGCACAAAGAAAAGTCAAAACTTCTGTTTAGCTTTTGAAAGTTACTTACACATTTATATGTCATTTATTCAGTTCTTAACTTGAATTAGTTAACTGAATTTTTCTGATCCCTCAACTTAAAGCTGCAAAAAGAATCTGGTGCCAGATTGTATTTTCAACATAAAACACCTAATGACAGTGGAGATAATTGTATTATGCAATCACCACGTACACTGTTCATTCAAGGAAGTCCAGAGTGTGCCCAGCAAGCTGAGCTGATGATTTACCAGGTTAGAAACTGAAAGTTACCTTTCTTTGTTAAGATTTATTTTATGATACAAAAGAATTGTTTAAATTTGTTACTTTTACCTTTTATCATAATGTTAAAAAAAAACAACTCCGATATCTATTAATTTTAAATGGGAAAAAAACATTCAGAATCCTATGTTCAAAATTTTCATTCACTTTTGATTTGCATTATTTCTCAGATTATTGCAAACATTCCTGAAAATGTCACAGAGCTAATAAAAGTACCACCAAGTTATACTATTGGAGCTATAATAGGTACACTAATTCTTAAAATTATTTTAGTTTCAAATATTATATTAAAATTATTTTTAGAGCATTTTCGAAAAAAAATGCTCTATTGTCCTGTTTTAATCTGTCTGTCTGTCATTACCACCCTAGCTGTCTCAACAACCTATAAGTCCTAGACCCATGATGTATATATCACTTTGTAGGTCTTGGCCTGCCATGTGTGCAGCAAAAGTTCATTTCGCGATCTGACCTCTGAGGGCCGTAAAAGGGGGGCTTAGTACCGTTTTTTACTATATAAGCTATATTAATAAAGGAGCGCCTATATCTCAGCAACTATAAGTCCTAGACCCATGATGTATATATCATTTTGTAGGTCTTGGCCTGCCATGTGTACATCTAAAGTTCATTTCGCGATAGGACCTCTGAGGGCCGGGCTTCAGGGCTCCTAAGGGGCTTATATATTATATATACACCTTGTACGTTCAATAACCCATTCATTTGGTGCGAAATACTGCAGAACGTAATTTCACCAAGATTTATTAAGAAACTCATCAAATGAAATAGTAAGCTTGTGTTCTGAGTTTAATTGAAAGTATCAGAGCTATGCAACAATTGACGGAGTTTTCGGACGATTAAATGACTATAATTTCGAATGTTTTCAATTATGAGTCCTATTTCAGTAACCACAAACCACTTGTAGTTAGATTTAAGAGACAATAATTTTTTTTCAAATATAAAGAAACGTCTTTATAATTATTTTTTTACAGATATATGCATTACACAAATGAATTTATAAACATTTACAAAATTTACAAATATTTACTGAAAGCTAACAAACGTACTGATACATAACACGAAAATGCGCTAACATGTCCTGTGTCCAGAATGGAACAGGCTTAATTGCTTGTTTTAATATCTAAACGAATACATAAACATATTATTGCTGATACTCTGTTCTCTTGTCTTACTGGTATGAGTAGCACAAAATAATAATCACCTGACATTTTACATTGCAGTAAGAATCAGAATTTATATTTTAAAAAACAAAAGAGAAATATTATTTAATTATATAATGCTCATTTCATGGAAAGTTGAATTCTACACCCTTTTTAAAATATTAATCGCTGTTTGCTTGCCTTTCAATTCATAAAATTTTTTTTTTAAATCAACAGTTAAAAATAATTTCTGTGGCTTTTACACATAAGTAATTAAGGCGGAATTATTAAATATTACATTTTAAAAATATATTTATTCTACAATATATTCCTTTTTATTGTTTGGTAAAATGACAACAATCAATTTAACAGTTCTTTATCTAAAAATTGCTCATCATAACAGATATTATATACTAAAATTGATCTAATTTAAAGCATTCAAAATATGCAAAAAAATATAGATTTTTGCTTTTAATGTAAATACTACTTTGAAAAAAAAACTTTAAATTTACGAAGTAAGTTATTCTATTGCTTTCAGTGAGCATGTGGTCAATGAGAATCATAGCATCTTATTATATATTTAGTAATAGTTAAAATAAAAATGAAGCAAATGTGTACAAAAAAAAATGTCCATTTAAAGTATATTTTAATCATTGGTTTCAAAACTAGTTCTGTATTGAATGAATAAGAAATAAGTTCAGATGATTTTTGTAAAAAAGTTCCCTTAGCCCTAAAGGGGCCATCAGGCATTCAGGCCTATTGATATTTGTATATAGATGTAAAAACAACAACTTGAAGTAACCATCTTTAATGGCTAAACTGCTTAAGTATTGAAGTAACTATCTTTAATGGCTAAACTGCTTAAGTATTGAAGTAACTATCTTTAATGGCTAAACTGCTTAAGTATTGAAGTAACCATCTTTAATGGCTAAACTGCTTAAGTATTGAAGTAACCATCTTTTAATGGCTAAACTGCTTAAATATTGAAGTAACCATCTTTAATGGCTAAACTGCTTAAGTATTGAAGTAACCATCTTTAATGGCTAAACTGCTTAAGTATTGAAGTAACCATCTTTAATGGCTAAACTGCTTAAGTATTGATCTCTGACAAATGGGGATTCAAGTCTCATCCCAGGTTAATAATTTATTTTGTTTTGTTTATTTTATTCAATATCCTTTAGTTCATACAACTTTTTTTAAATACCGTCTTTTTTCTATAAACTAATCTCAGTTTTTCAATTTTGCTCATGGTAATAGTTAGACACATGATTAATTGTGTTGAAAATGTGCCTTGACTTTGGACAAATGTAAAAAAAAAAAATGTCAAATTACAATTGGAACGATTCAATTCTAAAAAACAAACAACATAAAACACATGTATATGCAGTAATAGGAAAAAGGTCTGTATTTATAAACTGACGGAACGTAATGCTAGCTTTAGTTTGCGTAAATGCATTATTCTCGTTAATTTGTTTGAATTTTTTTATCATTTCAAAAATGCATTGAGTATTTTCAGCTGTAGTACTGTTGATAAATATAAATATGTCCATTAATTAAAAATAATTTTTAAATAAATGGGTGATGAAAAGAATGAAATTTAATTAAACCTATTGAAATTAATATACTGTTAATTTATTTAGTCTATTATTTATTTATTTATTAGTTTCACATCAGGATGATTGGTTGATCAAGTCTTGAGTTAATCTCTTTTTTTTAATATTGCATATTTTTTTACTAAAAAAAATCTGCATAAAATTTGTATGAAGAGATTTTAAAATTAGTTCTTGGACAAAATTGATTTAAAAAGAAGATAATCAGTTTAATGCATGTGTTATCAGGATATAACCATTTAAATTTAATTTTGTTTTTATTGGAAAAATACCTAATTTCAAGAAAGGTTTATGTTTTTTAAAGCATTCCTGATATTGCAGTTTTGATCTCCGTCTTGTTGCTTTATTTCTCATGATCTTTATTATCCCCCATGATAAAAAATAAAAAATCATAATATTTATCACTCTATCAACCGTTATATTACACAGCCCAACAAAAAAAATTTTTTTGCGAGTTGCCAAGAATGTTTGAATGAATTTATAGCAATTCATGGGTGCTGATTTCAAAACTGCCACTGCTTTTGCTGAATTGGCTCTAGTTTCTGAGATATTGGACACCCTTGAAAATATGATTGTACCCTTTGTGTAAAACAAATGCAATAAGTTTGGTGTCTGTTGTTTAATTTAACTATACCAAGTTATAACTTTGTTTAGTTTTTTCTCTTTTATAGCTGCATTCTACAGACATCATGAGTTCATCACGAAGATGCTGCAAACATAATCCGAGTGTATTCTGTTACATCTGTGGAGAATACGTGATTGAAAAGCAAAGAAATATAATCGAATTTGTGCAGCAGGCATATTTGGCTTATTTCGGTGTGAAGCTGGGAGACCAAGACAAGTCTTGGGCTCCCCATAAGGTCTGCAAAAACTGTGTGGAGAGCCTACGGCAGTGGACAAATGATGAGAAGAAAAGTCTATGTTTCGGTGTACCAATGGTATGGCGAGAGCCGAAAGACCATTTTGGTGATTGCTATTTTTGTATTGTGAATGTTAAAGGCTTCAATCGCCACAAGAAATCTAAGTGAGATTATCCTGATCTTGAATCTGCAAGGAGACCAATTCCACATATCAGTGAAGTTCCTATACCAGTGTTTAGTGGATTATTAGAGCTTTCACCATCAGACTCTGACGAGGGGCAAGATCTGGAGTTTTTGGCAGGTGAAAAAAGTGGAAGCGATTATGAAGGAAGTTCTTCAACACCTCAACCATTTAGTCAAGAAGAACTCAATGACCTGATACAATACCTAAATATGCCCAAGCAAACATCTGAGCTTTTAGCGTCCAGGCTCAATGAAAGAAATTTTCTCAAACAAGAATTTTTAAAATTTCTTATCGGAAAAGAGAAGAGTTTCTTCTTCCATATTTCAGCCAAGAGGAAGATCTTGTTTACTGTAATGACATCCTTGGATTTCTGCTCCAAATGGGACTACAAGACTACCATTCCGAAGACTGGCGTCTTTTTATAGACAGTTACATCAGAAGCTTGAAATGTGTTCCGATACACAATGGTAACCGTTACGCATCTCTTCCTATTGCTCACTCAACAACACCTAAAGAAGAGTATGAGAATATCAAAACAGTATTGCAGAAAGTCTGTTATTATGAGCATCAGTGGTCAATTTGTGTTGATCTAAAAATGGTAAACTTCTTGCTTGGGTAGCAGTCAGGATACACAAAATACCCGTGCTTCATGTGCCTTTGGGATAGCAGGGCAAGGCAAGATCATTGGACAAGAGTGACATGGCCTGCAAGGGAAACCATGACTGTAGGTAAAGAAAATATCATCAACAAGCCACTGGTTGACAAAATTAGATCATTCTCCCACCGCTTCATATCAAATTAGGTTTAATGAAACAATTTGTTATGGCTTTGGGATTTTTGACGGTCCTCAGATTCGAAAATTCATCAACGATCAAAATTTTACAGATTTCACGGATCACCTTGAAGCTTCTTCATGGAACAGTTTTGTTTCGTTGTCAGGAACTTCTTAGGTAATAACAAAGCAGAGAATTACGAAAAACTGGTACAAGATATGCTCGCTAACTTCAGAAACATTGGAGCAAATATAAGCATCAAGGTACATTACCTGCACAGTCATTTAGACAAATTTCCAGGTAACCTTGGGGACTTCAGTGAGGAACAAGGCGAGAGGTTCCATCAGGATATGAGGGTGATGGAGGAGAGATATCAAGGAAGATGGGACATAATATGATGGCTGACTACTGTTGGAGCCTCCAGCGCAATAGCCCCAACGACACACACAAAAGGAAGTCGAGCAAACAGCGATTCGCTGATGCATTACCATAGACAATTAACATATTAATTAATTAATTAGACATAATTAGTTTTTCAAATGAAAATGTTTTCTTCTATAGCACTATTACATATCTTTTTAAACAAAATTCTGCATGACTATTAACATTTTCACTAGTATTTGTTAGTATACTATTTTACTTCATGCAATTCTTGACAATTTTCAAACACGGTGCATACATTATTTAATTAATTTTAATTATCTCGTAAAATAGAGCCAATCTAGCAAAAGCACTTACATATTCTAAATCAGCATAGTTGACTTTGTATAAAATGATTCAAATATCACTGGCAATGAAATCACTGTTTACCAGTGTTATATATATGTATACATTACTTGGAATAAAAAATGTTTGAAACAATAAAATTATGTTCGTATTACACCTCAGGAAAAAAGAAACACAGATAAAAAACTGATTCAGATACAGAGAAGCCCAAGGCTGCACATGAAATTAGGCGGAATCCCACAATTCAAATAAAAGAGTGTTAAACCGAAACAGCGCTAAGGTGGGGGGGGTCTTATTGTATAATTAAAGAAAAAATCTTTATGATGATATTAGTTGTAGCCAATGCAAGCTCATTAACAGAATCTAACTTACCATGCAGTCTCTATAATATTCTGGGATAAAAGTTAATTTCAGTGTATCTAGGTAAAGTGCTCAATGTAAGAAGGTCTTCACTTTAACAAACATTTTATGGTTTTTTATGTACCATAGTTATATTGTAAACTGACCAAACTTTAGTTAACATTGCCTGTGGCTCTTCTATTCCTCGGTATTTTGTAGGTAAAGGTGGCTCATCAATCAGATCAATCTCACATCAAAGTGGTGCTAGAGTTTTTATAGAGAGAATAGAGGATACCAAATCTACTAGTCAAGATAGGATTATTGAACTGACAGGCTCCAGAGAACAGATTGACAAGGCTTTGGTAATAAATTTATCTACATCATACATTTATTGCAAGTCTTTATTTATTGTACATTTGAAAGGCTTTGGTAGGGTACTTCTAAACAAATTTCAAAACTGTTATTTAAAAGCCTAACAAATTTAGTTTGCTGAAAGCATTTCAGTGATAATACATTCAATACTCTTTGTCAATTAGAAAAAATGCTATGAATTTTTTTTATCCATGTCTTAAAATTGGGTCTCATGCATGAGTTTGATAATAGCCTCATTCTGATTCATAAAGATTTCTTAAAAAATGAAATAAAACAATGGCCCAATGACTTCATTTGGGCTAAGGGAACTTTAATTATACTATAAAGTAAAAGTAAAGTTCCCTTAGCCCTGGCGGGCCATCGGAGCAGATGAAATGTAGAATTCATCTGTTTCTATAATCTCGGCATATGAAGGGATTGTGTGGTTAGCACAACGCCCAGCCGCCTTTACTTCCCCAACTAAAGTCAGGTACCCATTTAAAGCTGGGTGGACTTGTGGTACGACAAATTTAACCTGGAAAAATTCCATTGTTCTCACCGAGGATTGAACCCATAACTCTCAGGTCGACAGTTGAGTATCTACACCGTTTGGCCATCCGTCCCACTAATTATACTATAAGGGATAGATTTTTTAAATGATTTTTTATGTCAAAAAGGGTTTCCTTTGTAATATCTTTAATTCCCTTTCCATGTGATATTTAAAGCCCATATCTATTTTCCTTTTTTCTTTTTTTTTTGCTTATGTTGTAGGAATTAATTGAAGAGATACTATGTTATTTAGAAAATAAGAGATCAAGGGATGTAAACATTGGTGATCCCATGAGCCATCAGCAACTCAAGCCTGTAAAAGTGACTGGTAAGTTGTATCTGAATAAACTCTTGTCTAAAAGGTACTTGCTTCACTTATATATATTTGCTGTTATATTTTTACTAGGGCTGCTGTGTGATTAATGTGTTAAAAAAATTATTTTTTTTTTTAACACAAACACTTAAATGCGTTAATTGCAACCCAAATGGTTAATTCAGAGTTGCTGGAAAAAATCAAGAAAAAAAATCAGTAAATATCCTAATTCTATAAACAGAAATATATAAGAAAAGATTTTTTAAAAAAAAAAAATCCTCATTTACATAGATTAAGAGAAGCTATGTGGCCATGAAACAATAGGATTGTCATTTCTTAATTCTATTTTCTGACCCTGAATGATACAATTAGGGAACATCTGCAGACGCAACTGCTAGTTTGATTGACAGGTGCAATGGGTTTAACATGATGGAACTTGGTGTCAATTTTTTTGGGACAGAGGGGTATGTTGGTTGGGTAAGCCATAAGTAACATCATCTTTGTGTGTATCTCTGATTATCATACTGTTTCACGATGCATATAGCCTATTTCACAAGACAAAAATGATAAATCCATGTAAAATGATTCCAACTACAAGCTCCCAGTATATTGTCTACATACATTCCCTATCTGTAAAGTCCCTGTAAAGATGAGATATTTAACTCTTAGATCCTAGAAACCACTATGAGATGGTTTTTGCATGGCTCTTCTTTCATTACCACCATAAGACCATGGAGGCACCACGGGACGCTTGGGGGGAACTTTAACCAGAACCAGTAAAATGGCTGGTTCTCAATGAAAATTGAACCTGGAACCCCCAGAGTGACAGTCAAGCACTACCATCCTTTCCCTAGCACATCTTGTAAGTCTTATTAAATTACCATCAAGAGCTAATTGCATGGGCATTTATACTAAAGGATAATTAAGGCGGTACCCGGGTCTGGCAAAAAACTTTTTTATTTTTAAAGTTTAAGACATTTTAATATCATAGTGTATATAGTAGGTTTAAAAATAATTTTGTGCAAAAAAAATAATTAAAATATTGATATTTGTGGGCGTGGCATGCCGCCATCTTGAAATTTAAGACCTTTTTGTGTCAAATATTTCTGAGATATTTATAGACTGATTCATATAAAATGTACATTTTTATAATCAGGAAAGCTTGCTTTAGAGGATGTCAGAGTACTTTTTTGATATTTTAATAAATAAATTTTTTATGAATTTTTTAAATTTTGTATGGTGAAAATAGGCCAAAAATGGCCAATTTTGAAAATTAAAAAAATTGCCAAAAAAAAAGTACTCAAAATTTCTTTAAAAGCCTCTGACATTCTATAAACACACCTCTTCTTAATATAACTTAGAAGTTTCATCAAAATCTGACTGGTGGTTTTTGAGATTTTCTTGCATTAGTGAAGCAAAATTTCAAAAATATTTTTTTCAGAGAAAAATGACTTTAAAGTTTTTAAATTATTGAAGATTTTGAATGAGTAACATTCTGAAAATACATTTTAAGTGATCTAAATATTTTTTTTCTGAAATACAGTTAATTCATAGTGATTATTGGTATGTTTTAGTATCTAAAAATGTAAAAAAAAAAAATTTTTTTAGACATAGTGGATTTTTCTAGGTACCGTACCCCCCTAAATCATAACATTGATCAGAGTGAGTAGATGCAGTAGTTGTAAAACTTATCCTGATTCTAGCTGTTAACTTCATGTTAAGCAATTTATTATCATCCTACCAGCAAGTAAATGAGTCACTATCATACTACATCTATGTAAATCTTCCAAATGCCAGGCCTAGAGCTCTATACTTCAAACCCAGTAATGCTCTGTGAAGCACTTTGCTAATACATTTATCTATGTAATAACATAATAGCGCTCTGTGAAGCACTTTGCTAATACATGTATCTATGTAATAACATAATAGCGCTCTGTGAAGCACTTTGCTAATACATGTACCTATGTAATAACATAATAGCGGTCTGTGAAGCACTTTGCTAATACATGTATCTATGTAATAACATAATAGCGCTCTGTGAAGCACTTTGCTAATACATGTATCTATGTAATAACATAATAGCGGTCTGTGAAGCACTTTGCTAATACATGTACCTATGTAATAACATAATGGCGGTCTGTCTGCCTTTGAGTGAAAGTGAGAAGGAAGAATGCTGTTTCCTGTTTAAAATATTAATCAGGGCTTGTTGCATGCATCTCGATTCAGTATTTGTTTTAAAAAATCTACAAAGTTAAATAGTTTCTGTGGCTTTTATTATGAGATGTAAAAGTGTTAAATGTTAAAAAGTAATATTAATATATTATCTTGCAAAATTTTTTTTTTTAATTTATCACAGCAAATAGCATTTTAAAATCGTCAAACGAAGACAGTAGTAAGAATAAATTCTCAGACAACAAGAAAAGCAGCGCTTGTCATAACAACTTTCATTAATTAAGCTTTTTTATTAATCAATTTAATATAAAAAAGGAAATTATGCTAAATTTCTATACAAATAAAGCTCTCAGCTATAATATTATTTCATTTTTAAATTAAATAATGCTTTGATTTATTTTTAAATTACAAAGATTATATTTTTAAGACTTACATTCATTAAGTCAAGTGCAAGTGCAAAATAATTTAGCTATCTTTAATATAATAAAATAAAACAATAGTCTATCTCTATGCAAAGGCTTTGCAAGGTACAGCTAGTATATATGTATATATTTAACTCCTACAATAAGGGGCAATAACAGTAAATTATTATTATTATATAAAAATGTCTAGGCAGAGACTGTATTAGCTGAGCTTATTCTGACCTTAAAAAATCTCCTAAAAACTATATAGCTAAAGACATAATATTTGTTTGTTTTTTTATTGTTTTTTTAGAAATTAATAATTTTATTCTTGTAGTTGTGATGTCTTACCAGATCCTTGACTTTATTTTGTTCTAGTCTCACAGTAAAATGTGATTATCAAGAACGATTCAGTTATCAGATTTATTTTTTACCAATCTAGGGCAGTGGTGCCAAAACTTATAAAGTTGTTTTCGAAATCATAAAATCTCAATTCCCTATTTGGTCACATTTATGCTTCAGTTTGAAAAATTATTAAAAAATGATAATGCTGGATATTGAACTTAACCTTCACAGTCAATTTTTTAGATGTATCCATTAATGGAATTTTAATTATGACAATATCATTGTCCATGTCCATTTTATTGAAGAAAATTGTTTTTCCTTCACAGATTCACACAACGATAGAGTATTATGGGATACACCACAGGAAAATGTCAGACTAACAACAGACCAGGTAACAGTCTATTGTGTCTAACTGTCACTCCCTAATGTTTAGCAAAAGTAAATATTTTCATTGAAATGGTCTTGTGACAATATTTTATCTTGATTTTTTTTTCCCTAAAAGTACTATCTCTTGGTTTAACTTAATTATATGCATGCATCACTTTTATTTACTGGTATAACAGTTTTTAAGACTTTTATTCATTCTGTTTTTTTTTTTGATGCACTAAGCTAAAAAAAAAATATTCTGTGCCCTAAACATTGAACTATAAAATATTGGATTGAGCATTAAATATATCTATCAATTGGTAGTACTACACCATATTGGATTGAGCTTTAAATATATCTATCTACTGGTAGTACTACACCATATTGGTTCATCTTCACAACAGTACATCAACTTCCTGTTTCAATTTATTAATATAGTGGGATTTATAAACAGACATAATTAAACTATTTGCAAAGCAATGACTTTTATCTTTCATGATTGTAGTGTTTTTGGTATATTACTACTACATGTATATGTTTTTTCAGATGTTTTTTTTTCCTCACTGTTTCATGTAGGCAAAAGACATCTCTGTGTATGTGTCGGCTGTTGAGCACCCGGGACATTTCTGGGTTCAGGTTGTGGGTGTCAAGGCCTTACACCTGGAAGATTTACATAAAGATATTACCTCTTTTGTAGCCTCAGATGAAGCCAAGCAGGTGATGATCCTATGTGTTAATCTATCCTATGTGTTAATCTATCCTATGTGTTAATCTATCCTATGTGTTAATCTATCATGTTTTAATCTATCCTATGTTTTAATCTATCCTATGTGTTAATCTATCCTATATGTAAATCTATCCTATGTGTTAATCTGTCCTATGTGTTGATCTATCCTATGTGGTAATCTATCCTATGTGGTAATCTATCCTATGTGTTAATCTATCCTATGTTTTAATCTATCCTATATGTTAATCTATCCTATGTGTTGATCTATCCTATGTGGTAATCTATCCTATGTGTTAATCTATCCTACGAGAGCTTCACAGGGTTGTAAAAAAAAATTCCAAGACCCACTGGTTCCTGCTTGGTTTAAATCTATCCCCACCCTTCCCTATCAGAATGTTTCACATCTAAATCCATTAATTCTGATATGCTAAAAAAACAACTTCGAAATGAAAAGAATGTTTAATATTTAAGGTGTAATATATATATATAAAACTTTCTAAAAATAAATTTTTATTAAAATGTACTAAAAGTAATGTGTTTTCTTAGGCTAAGATCATCACAAATATTTATATAAATTATGTTGAATAAATTATTTTTTATGTATCTATATAGTATAATGTTTATGTGGAGAAATAATATAGTCTAAGTTTGATGACGCAATTCGGTAGGCTCCGCCCACCACAGTATCCATGGCGTCATTCCGCCATCTTGAGTGTAAATATTGGGAGCTTTAGTGTATACGTCATTTGTTACAAATGACGTATATTATACCGACAGTTGGGAGCACATGGTCTGTTGATAGCAGTCGAGCTCTGTGCATCATAGGATGCGGATGCATGTTCTAGTTAGTCTAGCTGTGGGCATCTATGTAGATGGATGCATATTTACAGTTTGCTTTTGTACTCCTCCTGATTCTACCTTTATGTCAGTTCATGTTCAAGTATTTAATGATTGTTTGATGTTACTTCACTGGAGTTAACTTCGTGATTTGTGTTGTCTGATTTATTACACCCTCTACAAGTATCTTCATTATAAGGATCCGTAACATATATTTGGCACCTCCGACGGAGTACTCAATACTATTTGGAGTACGTAACATATATTTGGCACCTCCGACGTCGAACTGACTGACTTAGCTGGATTCAGGAGCAGCGGAGTGAGTACATTAAGACTCGTTGTAATTACCGGTTAAGTATTCATCTGTGAATTACGTGGCGGCCACCACCCTGGGTGTGTGCCGTGAAAACTGTGTTCTGTAGTGGCCAGCGTTATTGTTTACTGAAGTGGCCGACGTTACTGTTTGCTGAAGTGGCCAACTATATTGTTTGCTGAAGTGGCCCACGTTACTGTTTGCTGAAGTGGCCAACCCTATTGTTTGCTGAAGTGGCCAACGTTACTGTTTGCTGAAGTGGCCAACTCTATTGTTTGCTGAAGAGGCCAACGTTACTGTTTGCTGAAGTGGCCAACCCTACTGTTTGCTGAAGAGGCCAACCTTGCCATTTGCTGAAGAGGCCAACCTTGCCGTTTGCTGAAGAGGCCTACCTTGCTGCTGCTGAAGAGGCCAACCCTACTGTTTGCTGAAGAGGCCAACCTTGCCGTTTGCTGAGGTGGCCAACCTAGCCGTTTGCTGAAGAGGCCTACCTTGCTGCTACTGAAGAGGCCAACCCTCTGTTTGCTGAAGAGGCCAACCTTGCTGTTTGCTGAAGAGGCCAACCCCACTGTTGCTGAAGTGGCCAACTTTACTGCTTAAAGTGGCCAGAGTTGCTGTGTACTGACGGGGCCGACGTTACCGTGTGGCTGGGAATCACCTCCTCATCGTCAGAGGACCCCACCATAGGATCACCGAGGATCAACAAGGGATTATCGAACATCGCGGACAGGGATCACCAAGGATAAACCCGTGTGTTAGTCAACCCCACATCGAACATCGCGGACCGGGATCACCGAGGATCAACCATCGAAGTCAAGGAACAGAATTTACTATTGTGTATTTCTTTATATGTAAGTTGGCATATTTTTTTTATATATATTTATTACTAGAATATTGAAATCTGGTGTAATTATTTGTTTGTTGTTCTTGGTGGAATTCTGTATTTAATACAGTAGAGGTTAAAATAGGGTCCACCCTGAGCAGCCGAAACATTTAATTTGCTGGTTTTTGAAAAGGAATATTGTATTCATTTTGTTAGTACTTGTATGTTGATGACATAATAGAATATTTTTTTTGTGTATGATATATAGTATCAAACATTTTCACTTATTAGTTATAATTGGTTTTGGTTACTGCCATGTCATCAATTTTAAATATTGTTGAAGCTGGTAAAGCACTTGGCCTTACAGGCCAAGAGTTACAAACCTGGGTATCTGTAGAGAGAGAGAGAGTGGAGGAAGAAAAACAGAGAGAGAGGGAAGAAAGAAAGGAAAAGGAACAGAGAGAGAGGGAAGTAAGAGCCGCAGAACGGGAAATGAGGAAGGAAGAAATCGCGAACGAAAGGGCGCGCTTAGAGTCTGAGAACAATAGACAGTCAGCTAACCCCGGAGTTAACGGAGCAGGTGATAGAGTGACCACATCACTTAAATTACCTTATTTTACAGAGGGCGTTGACAGTATGGACACATACTTGTCTAGGTTTGAAATGCTAGCTACTAGCGCGGGTATGCCGAAGAATACATGGGCCGCGTCAATTTTAGGATTCATAAGAGGCAAAGCCCTGGATGTATGTTTGAAACTAAGTGAAAATGAAATAAAAAATTATGATGTTGTGAAAGAATCATTAATGAAGATTTATGGTAACACATGTGATGGTTACAGGGAAAAATTCAATAATATTCGCCCATCACGAGATAAAATGACCCCATCCTCCAAGCTAGGTAATTTTACTGGTGAAATTTTTTCAAACAGATGTATAGAGAGACAAAAAGAATATGAAGAGAAGAAAAAAACGCCCGTGTTAATAGACAATGACAAACTGATGGAAGGATTTAATGAAGTTGAGAGGATAAGTGAGGAACATATGTGCAATGTTACTAGATTAATGCAGGCTGAAGATGATAAACATGCTAGAGATAGCATACGTGAAGAAAATGAGAAATTAAAATTGGAAAATAAACGTCTCAAGTCAGAGAAGGAAAAAATACAGGCAGAACTGAATAAATTGATTTTAGACAGGGAAAATGACCTACGTACTAAATCAAAGACTAGCACTAATTTGGAAGACCTACCACTTAGGGTAGAAGCAATAGAGAGGATTGTAAATAAACTTGTTAAGAGAATAGAATCCGTCGATGTGGTTACAGCTTCTCAAACAAAGATTAATGGAAGTTTGAAGGATAAAATTAACAGATTGGATAAAGTAGAATCGTCAGTTGGAGATATAGTAGCCAAGAAAACCATACCCAGAAATAGAGATGGCAAATTAATTAATTAAGATAATAAGGCAAGCAAACACGTAAATAAAGAAATCCAACATAAATCTTATGCTACAGGTACAATTGTAAAACACTCGGTTCCATTTACCACTGAATGTCATAGAGGAGAACTTAAATCAATGAATAACCAAACCTCAAGAATTATAATACTGAAAGAAAGAAAGAACCCTAACTATTATTGTCAAAGAGACAAAAACTACATTGAACCCAGTGAAAGTCAAAAGAAACAAAGAAGGTATTATGATGTACAAATCAAGAAATCTGGACGTAATGGTGATCAAACCAGAGAAACAAATAGATGGTCGTATGGCAAAGAAAATAAAAGAAATGAAAACCGTGAATGGAAGGACCCACCGATTGGTCGATACAACCATGTTAACGCAGTTAGATGTCTAACTTGTAATAATTGCAGTAGATACCCCCATAAAAATCCCTATGCCAGACATGTAGTTAATTTTAATGAGCCAGAATTTATCCCTCATTACCACTGTTCATGTAGGACATGTTTGTTGAGATGTTGCAAGAATGACTGTAAGATTTATAAACAGGGTAGAAGAGTGAACTATGGTTTCATTCCAACCACGGAGAGAAATATTAATGGGAATTGGAGAGATTTTAATATTTTTTTCTTAACCAAACTATGTCCTGGCAGTAAGAAATTTGGTTCACCATAATGTGTAAGTTACATGTATTATATGTTTATATGATGACATGTTTGCATGTATATGTTTATATGATGACATAATGATATTTAATAATAATTGATGATTATGATAAAAAAAAAGAGAAGTCACTCGTAAAAAAAAAAAATGAAGAATAACTAGTGACATGAAAAAAAAAGGTCACCTGAAAAAAAAATAATAGAAAAGAGAAGATAAGCAAGTGACATGGAAGAAAAAAAAAATTAACAAGTCACATAGAAAAAAATATATAATAAAATAATAAATATCAGTGACGAAAAGAAAAAAAAAATGAAGAGAAATTTTAATTTTATTCAATATGTTCATACATATATGATTGATGATATTTATTATATTGTTTGCATGTATTGATTTATAATTCCATGCAATATTGATTTGATTAATCATTTATTTTGTTGTTATGATGATTTTGATTTGTACTATGATTGAACTTTGTTTCATGTGGCTTCCCTTTTGTCGGTATTAGTATTGGGTTTTACATGATTACATCATGCTTAGGTAGAGGGGAGAAATGTGGAGAAATAATATAGTCTAAGTTTGATGACGCAATTCGGTAGGCTCCGCCCACCACAGTATCCATGGCGTCATTCCGCCATCTTGAGTGTAAATATTGGGAGCTTTAGTGTATACGTCATTTGTTACAAATGACGTATATTATACCGACAGTTGGGAGCACATGGTCTGTTGATAGCAGTCGAGCTCTGTGCATCATAGGATGCGGATGCATGTTCTAGTTAGTCTAGCTGTGGGCATCTATGTAGATGGATGCATATTTACAGTTTGCTTTTGTACTCCTCCTGATTCTACCTTTATGTCAGTTCATGTTCAAGTATTTAATGATTGTTTGATGTTACTTCACTGGAGTTAACTTCGTGATTTGTGTTGTCTGATTTATTACACCCTCTACAAGCATCATCATTAAAAGGATCCGTAACAGTTTACATTCAGTAAAAATCTGCTACTCTCACGTTGATTTCTATATTTCTTTTATCAAAGCCTAAGAAAATATATTAATAAGTGTGAAATCAAAATTCATTTTATTGTTAACAAAAATTTCTCTTGCTGTTCATTAGTAAAGCTTAAGTATGTTATTACAAATTGCATGCCAGACTAAAAAGTTAATTCAGAAGCGGTCCGCAGACCTGTACCGGTCCTTGGATCAAAGTACTGGCCCGCCCAAAAACATTAAATTATTTCCTTTTTACTTATTGTGGTGTATTTGTATTTCTTTGCTACTTAGAGCGGCAGTAACATTGTAAATGAAACCAATCTAAAATAATCAACGTCCCTCTTTCCCGCGGTGAAAGGATTAAACTTTGACCAGTCCGCAGCAAGAAAAAGGTTGTGGACCACTGTTCTAATGAACCCATGCTAAACCTCTTTCTGCTATTTCCTTCTTTATATAAACATTTTCTGAAAAACTAATTAGCTTTGGACTCCCTAAGAATTGAATTTTAAAAAAATATACATTTTCAAAATCTTAAATTGATTGGGCTTTGAGAGATACATGAAAGTTGATTTCAAATTTTCCATGTAAATATTGCAAAGATTTGAAATGCCCAACAAATGTTTGTTCACAAATCTCACGTCAGTACATGTATAAGTTGTGTGTAAAGCAAATGGCTGTAAATGATTTTTCTTTTCATTAAATTTGTTTTTAGGTATCTGTGACTTACCTTTTTTTTTTTTTATAAAACTGCAGAGTTACAATGTTAAAGAAATTATTCCTGGTGACTTTGTGGCTGCAAAATTTGATGAGACCGACTTGACTTACTACAGAGCTAAAATATTGGGCGAAACTGCAGATGGTCAAGTAGATCTGTACTTTATAGACTTTGGAGATAACACTTTAGCACCAAAGGAAAATATTTTTAAACTCAGGTACATTTCTTTTGAAAAAAAAAGTTTTTTTTTTAATGTTTTCACAAATTAACCACAAAGTCTGATTGTAAATCAATAGAGAACAAATTTATTTATTTATTTTTATTGATGGAAATCATATCTATTTTTATTTTAACTAATTAGGTCTGATTTTACACAGTACCCACCTCAAGCTATAGAGTGTCAATTGGCTGATGTTAAACCATTTGGTGAGGAGAGGTTTTATTATTGATGTCTAAAATAATTTTATAGAAATATTCAAAGCATGATTGTTTTGATTTTCCTTGATTCTTTTTCTATGCAGTTTCCCTAATTTATTTACTAGATGGGTGTCACTATGATAAACTTTAAATTTAAAAAAAATCTTTGACAGATGGCAAATGGTCTGAGGAAGCAATTGTTGCCTTTGAAAATATGACCTATTGTGCACAGTGGAAAGTTCTTTCTGCTCAGACAATAAAGTATGAAGCAAATAGCCAAGAGACGCTGATGCCGTCAATTAGACTGAAAGACACAAATAAAGGCTATGTAATATTTTGTTTGTAACTTCTGTCTAATTTTATTCTTAGGTTTATTTTTAGAAATAGTAAATTTTGTATTGATTCTTCAATTATACAGTATAGAGTTATGTAGTGAATAAATAACACGTCCAGTAAATGGCTTTGCTGGCACATACACACCCTGTTGATGAAATGTTTCATGACTGTTTTGCATAAATTAAAATTTTGTTGGTCAGTGTTTAAATTTCCTTCATCACAGCATGGATGGTCTTGTTCTTGTAGACATTAACTTTAGAAGGGGTTAAAATGGTAAATATATCCCACCTCTCCCAACTGTGAAGACTCAAAGTGAATGTAGTGAAAAAATTACTTATTTGGATTGATCTAGTTTGTAGATAAATTATAACTGTTTAAATGAACTTATCACTAAATCCTTTGTTATTATAAATCTGGCTTGCCCTAGTGCCACCTTATTCCATTTCTCATAGTTTACTTGAATTGTTTTTTTTTTTTAAAACTAATTTCAATCTTTACGTTTGCCCCCTTTAGTTTGATCTTTTTTGAAGTGTCCTTCTCCCGCCCCTACCACAACCAGCGGTGTAATGGCATTGATAGCAAGAAGAGACATAGGAAAATATCACGGGAACCTTAAAGTTCATGTGGTTCTAAACCCTGACTTTCAGATCGACTGTCAAGTCTTCCATCCCATTTTACATCTACCTTAAAGAAAAACTTTAATACATGTACATATAAATAATGTTATAATTGAAATGCTTGCAACTACTCATGCATACTACAATACACTTTCTTTTAAATTTATCCATAACAGTCTAAGACTAAGGTTTTAAAAGTTCTATATTGTGATACCTCTATACAAATATAAATTTGCACTTTTAAAAATTCACTCTAATCTCCACAAAATTAGCATTTGGTTATTCCTTTTATTTCCCTTTCAAAACACCACTGGTTATAAATAAAACACAGTTAAAATATCCATAGTCCAAAGGTCATCTCTAAAATGAATGTTAACAGTTTCAGTTTTTTTTTAAATATAACAGAACCCAGTTTTTAAGAAAACTAATTAGCTAAGAACATTCTAATTCTGTAAAGGAGTCTTAATTGTTCAGCTATGCTGAACCAATATATCGGGTAAATAACCACAAATAAACTAGCTTTCATTTTGTTATAAATATTTTCTTCACAGGAAATAGATATAGCCAAAGAATTAACAAAGTTGGGCTTTGCAATGGAGAGCAGCTGCGAGGAAATGTGTGCATCAGACGTTGTCGCTATTGATATTAACTCTACTGAAGTTAATAACTCTTAAAATAAAAAACTATGAAATTTTTAGCACATAAGGAAAAAATCAAATCAGAAGCTATTTTTAAAAGTATATGTATTATATTTCTGAAAAAATGTACATTGAAAATTTACTTTCCTACACACCAGAGTCTGAATGACTGTAGTCATTATTTAAAATGTATTAGTATCAGGGACAAGTTGTGAGTGTCATAGTCCTATTTATAGATACAACTATTTTATGGTACTGTGTTTATTGAATATATTTAGTAAAATCATTCACAATAAAATAACCACAAGTTTTTAGTATATATATAATTTATTTAAATATATTTATGTGTGTTGGTTTGTGCATAGAAACATCAATTCATTTTTCTATAAGAGTTATTACCTGCAAAACTCACTCGTCGTCCCTGATTAGTATGTAGTCTAAGTAAACAAGTTTTAAACTTCAAAATTAATAATTGAACAAGTTAATAATTAATTTTTATAGGCCTAAAAGTAGTTAAATCTATAATTAATTTTTCTCTAACTTAAAATAATGTTGCCAGATGAGGTTTGACTAAGGAAATTGAAAATATTGTTTACTAGAACAAGCAACTATTTTTTTTAATGAACTTCATTCTACATGTCCCTGTATTTCTTGTACAGCCAGCATCAATAAGTAGACTATCTAGAAATTTTTTTTCCTCCTGAATTAATTTTAAAAACAATTTTTTTTCATGTTACTGTTGATAATGTTGTTTTTTTAAATAAATTTGTCAAAAATCCATGCTTTTTAGTTTTGTTTTTTTGGCAGAAATTTGTTTTCAGTCTGTCAATTTGGGTACATAATAAAAATAAAGATTCCTTGACACTTACTTTACAGTTAAATTTTTAGCTCTAAAATCAATAGCTCTGATTTAAATGATCGGGTAATCATCTTTTCACTTGTCTATTAAACAAGAATTTTATCACCCACTTACTTTCGTTAATTATTATTAGTTCATACATGACAGAATTTTTTTAAAATGGTCTTCATTTCTATTAGTACTAGTAATGTATTAATTTTTTTAAACAGTAGTGTGCCATTTTTTCCCATTTTACTTCTGAATGGAAGAGGTGTGTAGTTATACTAAATTGATTATTTAGAAAAAACAAGTCACATAAGTCCTGCTAAAATGTACCAGTAAACAAAATCAGTTGCTCTGAACCTGGGATGTGCAAACTATTTGAACAAAGGGTTTCTAAATAGGGTATAAGGTCCTGATGAAGTGCATAGATAAACTTATATATAGTTTAAACGAATGAAGGGAATTCCCTAATATGACTGTTTTGATGGTGCCATTCTTTCATCCACACCGTAGGCCATAGTTTGATGACTATGGATGTACCATGAAATGTCCTCGTAGGAGATCAAACCAGAACCTGTCAGGTCGACAGTTGAGCACTTCACTCACACTCCCCTGTAGTGGGATGGATGGTAAAGTTCCTGTACAAGTGAGATGAAACCTCTTAGATCCTATAAACTACTAATGGGAAGGTTTTTATGGTGCCCCTTTCATCCCCACCTCAACTGGCCACAGGCCCGTAGCCAGGAATATTGGATTGATATCAGAAGATATCAATATATAAAACTATTACAAGGTTGCGAACAGGCCCATCGACAGAAATTTCGGGCCCCTGGGCTGATATTGATATTTTAAAAAGTTGATTGACCAGCTCAGTCCGGGTCCCTAAAACTCGCCGGGCCCCTGTGCATTGGCCCCCCTCACTCGTCGGCACTGGTTGCGAACTTATATTATTATACGTTTCAAATTTGCAAACTTCGTGGTTTAGCCAGCTCCGTAGCCAAAGGGGGCACTGGGGGGCCGTGCCCCCCCCCCCACTTAAAAAAGAAGAAAAAGAAAAAATAAAGGAAAAGTAAAGGTGCCCCCTTGCTGGGTATTGGTGCCTCCCTGCTTACTTTGACCTGGCTACGGGCCTGGGTTTAGCACTGAATTTACCTAAAAATGCTTCAGCATTCAGATTGTCTGTTAAATCTTTTTCAAATGCAAGCAGGAAAAGATTGCTTAGACGCTTTTGTAACATTGATCTGCGATATGGGGTGAGCATTCATGTGAGGGTTGAGAAACTGCTCTCACACACAGCTGTTGAAGCCCCAAATGCCAATGCTGCCCAAAATACCCAGAATTGAACTTCAATAAGATTCAATCTTTTATGCCCAAAAATTAGATAAGCTATATATGTAAGTATATATAAATAGCATGAATGATTGTCAAAATATAAACTTTTAAGTTTTTATTATTATTGATTTATTAAATAAAATGATTGATGCTTTATAGCTGTTATTATTAAAATTTTGTCAAAAAATTCAAATCATGCACGGGGGGGCTCAGCCCCCCTCTGGCTACGGGCCTGACTGGCCATGGAGGCGCACCACTGGGTTAATGGACATAACACCAATAGAAATATTTTTCCATATTTGGGAGATAAACCGCAAGCTTAAGACCTAAAAATCCATTTGGTCCTCCCTCGGAGATCAAACCAAGGAACTTCAGGTTGACAGTCAAGCATTTTACCACACGACCATCCATTGAGTAGCGATGGCTAGATATACAGCTTTAATGGACATTGAGTTGTCCATGCCTGCTCAAACCTGTGCTGCAAATGGGTCAAATACAATGTTAGTAAATACTTAACAGTACTTGCTTTTTAATTATACTTATTTTATACATAGCCTTAGTTACAGTTATGTATTTTCCATAGCAAAGGTTGATATGTTTTTCTAGGTTTTTATTTTCAACAGAATATTGTCAATTAGTATTAACTTGAACCACAGAATAGGCATTCATTATATTTTCTAAGTCCACCTTGTAGAGAGGGAATGGTTGGGTAGATTTCTATTATAGAACAATAAATAATAATGGTCAGGTGGCCAAGAGCTCTCGACTGCTGACCTGACACATAGGTTCTATCCTCGGTAAGAATCAATGGAATTGGGTTAATGTCCCTCAAGTCTACCCAGCTTCAAATGTGTACCTGACTTTAAGTTGGGGAAGTAAAGGCCGCTAAGCATTGTGCAAACTTCATAATCCCTTTACATGCCATGGTTACAGAACAGATGAAATTCTACACTTTATCTGCCCTTATGGCCCACTAGGGTGAAGGGAATTTTACAATTAATAAATTTATATGATAATTTTGTCGGGGTAGGGTACATTTTTATTTCTTTTTTTTTGTGTTATATTCCACTAGTCTGTTTTCACTTCCTCTATCCAGGGATATTTAGCATTAGAACAATATTAAAAACATTGCTTTTTTTTAGCGAAAAAATCTCAAATTAATTAGACTCAGAAGTACTGTATTAAAATTCCATAATATATTTTAGAATGCACAAGAATTATGTATAAGTGATTTTAAATACTTAAGTATAACACAAATACAGCATCAGTCTTTAAAAAAAACTTCAAATTCCTTCATATTAAAATAATAGTTTTCCATACTGGAAAACCATACCATGGTCCTTTTCAGGTATTAATCTTATTGGCTTAGTACAAAACATTCAACATTAAATGGTGGGTTTTTAACTTAACTGCAAAAGATTAAACCCCAGTTTTGTATGGATCAGGTGATTTGACTTTTTGAAATTAATGATAAGAAATCATGCATTTGTAAAAAACCTTGAATTCACTTGACCTAATCACTACCCTGGTGCGACCATAAAACTATGAGTGATTTAAGTTTTCCTGGTGTCCCAGTCAAGAAAGTGATTAATTTTACTTTTAATTTCAAAAGGATAATCAAATTAAAATATCTGAAGTCTTTCATTCAAATTAAATAGTTCAAAAGATTTTTTGGGTAAAACAAATTTGAATGTTTTAGTTAGTTTTATTTCATAACTCAATGGGTATGTCATTATGTAACACTAGAAAAAAGTCTGATATTAAATCTGACAAATACATTGTTGACAAAACATTAACAAAAAGGTTTTCATCGGTTGTGAGGTGGGGGGGGGGGGTTAGCATTTTTTGCCCCGAGTACTGTTACATTAATCAATCATACATTAAATATTAGTATGAAAGTTATACAACCTAAAAGAAAACTGCAGAAATGGGCGAAAATAACATTTTAAATTTTAATACATTGCTTTGACGTGTTCATATTACCTCATTGACAAAACTACAGGATCACTTTCACAAAATTGTAGTTATGCCAATTTGAAAATATTAAATCACAATGGATACCGGTTATAAAAATAAAACTAACTATAAATATAATGGTCATATGAGTACAGCCCTGATAAATACAGAACAAGGTTACATTGAAATATACAACTTGCTGCTAGTAGTCTAATCAAAGAACATGAAGTTGGATAATTTTTCTTCACTTCCTGTACAAGACCTATCAATATTTCCTCTTTAAGCTGAAACTATGTGAAATGTAGACCTTATGCTTACATGACACATGTCTTTTCTCAATAGTTGCAGGCATCATCCATCATAGAAATCAAAATGTGTAAATGTAATTATGAATGAGACTATTACTGACATCTAATTCACATTCATCAACTACACAAGAAACGTAGCTTTACTATTGTTAACATTTCAACTATATAAGATGACATTTTTCCCCATAACAATAATATTTTTCATCAAATATATCTGAACAAATGCCATATTGTGTGTGCCTTCAGTTACCGTTTATGGGAAAAAAATTTAACACAACATAAACTTAAGCACAGTAAAATGTAAATTTTTTGTCATTCTTTTTAAATTAAAATTTTTAAAAAATCATGCAAGTTCTGTCGATTGCAGTAAAACTTAAAAAAAAAATGTTCTTCCTCTTTTTATGTTAAATTACAAGGTCACAGTAATCACATTATTTTTGCATGAATTAGAAAGTGCTTGTAAAGAAATAAGTAATGCCTGAATATTATCTTATTCTCTTAAGCCATTTTAAGACGTTAAAATCAAAATCAAAAAAATATACAGACATGGAGAGCATATCCTAATGCCATGGATAATGTTAATGAGGCCAAAACAAAATACCACAAATAATGGAAGGGGACACATGCGGACAATACATAGACAAATCTGACCTGAGAAAATTGTGTCATAAATGTTGTTATACAATGGTCTCCCGTTGTACATTAATGTAACAAGGCCTATGACATGATCTCAAAGCATTGTGAATGCAAGTGAGAGCTGGGTCTGATTAGATGTTTACATAGACATCAATTGGGTGCCAGTTTCATTAGTTTATATTCACAATAGGTGACATATTCATTCACACCAAGCTGAGTTCATGGAATCCTAAATATGGACAGTAAATTTACTAAGGAGTTTTTGAAATTTTATTTTCCAGTTAATTGATTATAAAAGAAAAGTTTTATAATTCAGTTTTGAGTGGGTCACATTAAAAAAAATTTCTAAACAAGGGGTGCTGGTCTGGTGAAGTCCTCTCAACTGCATTTGGTTTTGTATTGTTAGAGGCTAAACAGATAAATGTTATTTACCCAGCTTACAAAACTGAAGAGAAGCAGCAACTGGCTCACTTCTATTTTGAACATAAACTGGTTAACAGAAATGTACTATAGTGAATCCAGTTTCCACTTATCCAAACGGTATCCAGACAAAAACCCACTGACCTAACCCTACTTTTATTATAAAATCTATTATTTGGCCCTGAATTATACAATACCTGGATGTAAATATAAATTTTTTTTAAAGTACCCCAATAATCTGCATAAGCCACAGTGTTAAAAAGTTAACCCCTAGTTAGATTTACATCTGCAGGAAACTTATCTTTCCAGGTAAAACAAACAAAATTAAAGGTTTAAGCCCAATGTCCAGGACTGACCGTATCTTTATTCTACCTTTTAATCAACGCGCCAGACACACATTTTATAGCAGAAGGTAAAACAAACAGCATAAGAACCACAGTGGTCAAAACCCAATCCTTTATTTAGGTAAAACAATATAGCAACATGACTATTGATATTCTGTGTTGACAGACATGATATCTCTCATATCGACAAACATTTCCCTTCGCCTATGGTCAACTTCGTATATCATTAATATCAGCTTAAATTCAATCTGAATAATTTGTGGGGATTTGTCCACTGGGGTTTTTGTCCTACACTCTATCACTTGATAATAATGTATTTGGAACCTTTAACCTGACTGTACATCAAATTTGAGTTGAGGGACAAACTTTTAGCTCCCATGTCTTAGAATTTCATCATGGAATTATTTTTAACAGCTATATAGGGTGAAGGCAAAAAAAATTCAGGGCCAATAAGTGGATTGGGTATTTATAGTAAAAGATGATAAAGAATTAAACTGTCCCATTGTCCAACAAAAATACCACACATGATTTATAGCAAAAAGAAAATTAAAATATTGCTACGCCCCTTAGCTGTTTTATGCTACATTTATAGGAGCAAATAATCAAGATGAAGACAGCTACAAATAATAATGAGACAGTAAATATTAGATTTATAAAATTAAGCATACTCAATTAGAAGATGAAATCTACAAAAAAAATTTAATGTAATAAAATACATCATTTTAGACACAGCTAAATTAGAACTGGTTGAACTATCATCAAAAGTCTAAATATCTGAAGGGTTAAGAAATTTAGAATGGTGCTTCCCACGATGGTCCACCCATTTTATTTTTGATGAAACATTTATTCCTGACTGACCTTGCTATGGGAGTAAATGGGATATGAAAGCTTGAACTAGGTCATTAATCTTACATAACAGATCACTGTGTTTTACCTATTACAGAAATCAACAAATTTTAATAACCATCCCTAAAATATTTTGAAATTAATGAACTGGTGCAATAGAAGGGCTTCAAAAGTTTATTATCTTCTCAAACCAATGAACTTTTAATTTCCTAGATATCATAAATCTTTGTACCTTAACTTTATCTACTCCCCAGACATAAACTGTTAACTGCAGTTTTGTGAAAAATTACTGTCATCCTTAAACTCACAAATACAGCAAAGTTTGTTTTTATCTGACAAGTTAGGATTCTTCACCTGAGAGGTTTCTAAAGAAAGTTTACATTTCAGAAGAAAGTCTGTCGTTATTAATTGACAAGACTAATCATTAGTTAATGACCAGTTACATTGTACATAACTATCACAGCTGACACAAAAATGTTGTCTAGTTTCAGACAGTTTTATATTCAAATACATAAATATACATAAACATGTGTTTACCCGAGAAGTTTTTTTTGTAGGAAAAACTCTTTTGTTCACTGGTATAATTCTTTTCAACAGATAATATCAACATTCTGACTCACTTACATGCAGACTAGGATTCTATTTACTTTTTATCAGTTGAAAAAATACTACGAGTCTAATGAAGTCAACTTGTTATTCCAACAAAAAGTTAAAAGTCAAACAAATTAATAAAGAACAAACAATACTCATTAAAATGCAATGCTTCAAAATAATAGCAAGTATTAATTTGTGGCATTTTAACAAAAACAAAAAAATCTGCTATAAGATGTCACATTATAATCTATGTTGAATTATATTTAACATTGGCTCCATGTGTTATGTAACTTAATAATAATTTTTTGGATTGTGAACTGGCACATTATGTTTGTATTTTACTAACTTACTTATTCATAGCTTAAACCCATATTATAGTAATGACATTTTAATTGCTTTAATTTCTTTTTTAATCTCCAAATAGCAAGAAGACTACTATAGGGTCTGTAAACATTGTGGCTATACTAGCTGGAATTTCCGTTGCTGCGATGGATGTTCAAGAGTTTTTCAGGGCGATTATACAGTTCATGTGATGAAGAAGAACACCAAAAAAGTCTGTCACGCCGACCTCTCGGTCTGCAGGCAAGAGAACCTGTATGGTTTTGTTAGAAGACCCTTTTAGTTCGGTGATGGAAAATATAATTTTTCTATGGCAAGGATTAGTCTCCCAGTTTACCTATAAGAAAACTTAACAGTAGTGATTCCGTCAATGAAGCATTCACTGGATTTCCTTGCAACCCTAATATTATATAAAGTGGAGTTAGATTTAGTTTTATTTTTTTGCAACTTGGGTTCTGCGTTAAATCAAAAGTATAGAATTAATACAACAGTATGCCAGTTTAAAATACAATCATGAAAAAATTGGATCTGCCTGAAACCAAAAAATGACCTAGCCTACAGAACAAGCCTAAGGGGATATAACTCTATGCAAAGGTTTTGCAGGGTATAGCTAGTATACAATAATAGCAGTCTGGGTCCTGTGTTAAATCGAAAGCGGAAAACAAGAATTCAAAATGGCATCTTGCCCACGTCTCGATTCATTAAATGTTTTTTTTTTAAATCTACAGTTGTGAATAGTTTTTGCGTTTTTTTAAACATGAAACTCAAAGGCCAAAATGTGAAATAATTCCATTTAAATATTTTTTTTTTGTTATTCTACAACATGTTGCATCTTTAAATTGTAATTAGTCATGAAAAAAATCGGATCTGTCCAAAACCGAAAATAACCTGGCCCACTAATCAAACCTAAGGGGATATAACTATGCACAGGCTTTACATGGTACAGCTAGTACCAAATACCACAGATGTTACATTTTGGCCTAAAAGTCAGACTTATGGGATGCATTGCATCAGAATTATTTATAGACAGTATATAAACTTTAAGTGTGTATGTAATTGGTTATATAAATGCATGTATGTATTTCTACTGTTTTATTTGTTAAATAATTATAATCCCAGTAATTGGTCAGAAGAAAGAAGAAATCGATAAAGAAGATGATGATACTATCTTTAAGAAACCGTTTCCAGAGGTCTGCTCATAATATTTTTTTAATGCTTTTTTCAAAATGGGGGGGGGGGCGCGCGCGGGCGGGGGAAGAGAGAGAAAGATGTGGACAATAAGTTAATCTAAAAATCAGTTTAAAAAAATACATTTTAAAAACTTTATCATACAAATGGTTTACAGCTTTGAAAAAAAAAAGTTTCATTTTAGCTTGACATCTCATACTTGAGCCTTTCTATTATTGTTATCTGTAAATGAAAGAGAACCTTTTCATCAGAAAATTAAAATCACAATCTCTTTTCAACAAAGACAGTAGGCCTCACTCATTTCAAACACCGGATAGATCTTTACAAGACAATGTTTAGAGTAAACAGTCATTTCAAACTTTTTTTTTTAAATCACATAAGACGCAGGATTAAAAAAAATTGAATTTTAATTATTTGTGGCCCCAGGTATAGAAATTTAGACAAATATCAATTGGATGTGACCCCTGGCAGAAAAAAAAAAGGATGCTTAAGACACATAATTACCGAGTGAAAATAGCGTGGTAAATTGTAACATTGAAAATAATAAATTATAATGAGTAAACAAGGTCAGACCAACTCAACTCTACACAAGTCATTCAATAAATGATTGCAAAAAAAAATATAATAATTATAGTCATTTTCTTATAGTGGATGTTTCTAAAAACAAAAATTGCAAAAAATAACATTATTTAGAAGAAAATCATCATATCTTGTCTTAACTAAAAATAGGGGCAGGCTTCTTAGCACATTAAGACATGTTTCTTTTAAACAAATAAAAAAAACAGCATTAGTGATGTAGAGATAATTTACACTGAATTTAGACCATTACAGTTTTTATATTACATACTAAGATAAAAATATATGATAATGTAATACATATTATTTTAAAATGATGAGAACCAAATGTTGACTACAACAATGTACTATTTAGAACGGGCTATTCTTTTAAAACTGAATTAAACCTTATGGATGAAATAAAGACAATTCTCAAAGCAGATTTAAACATTTTTTGCCTTCAAAATACAAAAATTAAGTCTAGTGAATTTGTTTTCACTTTGTACATTAATGTTGAAATAACATGCAGGCCGAACTTGACCAATGGCCTTAATATACACAAAATGAGGCCTGTCTCCAGCTCCCCATGCTATGATGTCCTCCAGAAATACTGAAACGTATCAAACAAAAAGATGACCATTTCTATGACATTGATGAGCAGGGTAGGCCTGGAGAGCCCATCTGAGTCAGCACTCTATCCAGCCACTGCAGAGGTCCATTTAAATGAATTTCAATCCAACTTGGCGTACTTGTCACTGTTTGCCTCCTGTTACAAAACAACAATAATATTTTGAAGTCACCAAATTTACATGTTACTTTCAAAGTAGTCAGATGAGCAAACAAACATGCAATGGCTACAAATGGGCTGACTGATTAACATGTGGTTGGTCATCTGCTACATTTTGTACATGATAATGACAGATTAAACCAGTTCATACTAAAATGGGGGGGGGTTTAATAGTGCACATTATCTTATCTCTATAAATGTATAAACGACTGATTGAATATTGCCTTGGGCTTAAATCTACCGTATTATGTAATATAAGTATAATAATTATTATTATATTCCAAAGAGCCATGATTTATTATTAGTAGAGATTAAAAAACTGTTGATGTACAAACAGGAGATAGAAGTCAGTGCCAGGTATAAGGTACTCTAAAGGTTACAGAATGTTAATATTGCTTGTTCCCACAAACCTGTATTCTGCTCCCCAGCCTTTAACAAAACTCATCCTGATGGTACACATGCGTGTCAGCTGGTAAACAGACTCAAAACCTTGGTTGACTGATTGTGCCAGAAGTGCAGCAAACTCTTGATTGTTAAAAATTTTTAAATTGCAACCTGAAAAAAAAATCAAAAGAAAACCAGATAAGAGGACAGGTTCAAATAATTGTATAAACATTATGTTTAATTTAATATGTAATATGATAACCATCAAGTAAGTGGATTTTAAATTTCAGTTTCAAACCAAAGTTATTAATTTGATTTTGTCAATTAAAAGCCACACAAATATAAATCCTTTGTCAGTTCAGTTACCCACCAATTTATATAAAAAAAATGTATTGAACTCTCTTGGCTGTACATACTCCTCATAACACTTGGACACAAACGGACAAAGTATTGTATTTGTAAATTAACTAATTTCCTCAACATGGGTCACTGGAAATTTTACAGAATTTGACTTGTACTCTTAACGTTTTTCTACTAAACAAAGATTTAATTTTTAACTTTTAATATATGTGTCCCTGGCCTGAACCTTTGAACTGCTTAATTGAATGGAATGTTCCTATTTAAGAGTGGTTTCAAGGCTGTAGAGCTATATTGAAAACTAACATTATACTATACAATCACATATGATAATACTGCTCCATTATAAATACATCTGACCTGGCCTACCCACCATATATCACAATAGGATATTTTACTTACTGATTTGATTATAACCTGATAATGGGTGATTAAATAATACACTAACTTTAATTATGGAAGTACATTTTTTTGTTCTGCACTAACATGAGCGACTATATGATTATTGTGAATAGTGATCAATCAAAAAATGTCATACATAAGTGTAAATCTGAAAAAAAAAAATTTCATCCAACATTCTATCTTATGTTTCTTCAATAAAAATAGAAATGTTAGGCTCGAACGGTACAACTGTTATTTTAAAACGTTTGATTAATCGTTATAATTAACTTTTTTTTTTTTTACAAATTCAACTAAGTACACTAATTTTAATTATACTATTCTTCAAATACGATAAGAGGCAGCAATTAAATTGTAAAAAAAGAAAATTCTAAAAAGAAAGTACCTTTACCTGGTGGTATCTTGCACACTGTTGCAGGATGCCACCCATAGCGTTGATTACAATTCGGACTTTGTACAAATACAGCATTGTCACTCAGACATTCAGCAAAAACTTCACCACCAATGTAATATAATCTCACTCCTCGCCCTGTTGAGTATTATTATTTACATGTATCAATTGTTGGAAAAAACAAAAACAATAAAAACAGAAATAATGACATGCCTGCAATAAAACTACATGGCTGAGAGATAATTAAACGGAGGACAAATAATAATAATCATTCTGAATAAAATATAAAATTATCAAAAAAATAAATCAACCCATCTTTAAAATGTACATTTCAGGTTGTGTCCATTGAACTGATTCAGTATTCATAGTGAACTACAAAGGATGACTTAATTATCATTATAGTAAAAAAGACAACAAAACCTTGTGGTAGTTCCTTAACAGTTAAGAAATGTGAAACTTACAAATATCAACATGGCATTGCTAGAAAGAAAGATCAGTCAAAGTTGTGAACCAAACCCACACCATGACTTTGTATTTATGAATATTTTTAAAAGTCACTAATTAATAAACATGTTAATTATGCTTTTATAAAAATTATAATCCATTCCGTGTTAGTCTGTAAATTTTGAAAGTTATTTTGTGAAGCTTTTTATAAAGTCTTTAAATAAAAAAAGAATTCTCTGATGGAGTTATATCACCATAACAAGGATTTTCAGTATGGTAGAGGTAATGGAGATTAAAAGATTCAAACTATCATTATTAAAGTTGTGAGAATAACTTGCTTCATACAGGTGGCTTAAGCACTAAGGAATAATACTTACAAAAAAAAAACACCAATAATTTGCTGAATATTTTATACATAACTAATCCACTTTCTAGAGCAGTTTTTTTAATTAAAATATTTGATGGGATTCCAAGTTATTTTTTTAAGTTTTGGGGAGGGGGTGTTCAAATTTGTAGGTATGTTTTCTTTTTTGTAAACCTTAACACAATAAAATCAACAGCCTCATTAAAGAAAACCTTATAAATGAAGGCAGTCAATCATATAATTAATACCTATATGCCTTCGTGTCATTTCAACCTGCTGTGTCCTGTTGACATTAGACAAGAGACCAAGACAAAAGCGTTCTGAGTTGCTAGGATCTGTAAAACCATCCACCGTCAAAGATGGCTGTGATGCATGAAAGGTCTCACCCACCCTCATGTTCAGCTCATAATAAGCTATAGAGCACCAGTACTCAGGCTCTTTGTATGTGACTGGTTGTAACTCTGCACTATTATCTGGCATGAACAAAGAAATATATCAAACTATCAGTTAAGTTAATCTCAATCAATAATTCATTACAAAAATATCAATTTAAATTAATTTGACTATTTAAAAAAATTTAATGAGGTTTATAATAAATTTATTAAAGTGTGTGTTATCTTGTTTACCTAATGGTGGGCTTGGTGACATATCAATGCCATCTGAAACCAAGAAAATAAATAGAAAGAGTTTTTCATGTGATCGAACTGGAAACTGGAAACTCGTTACCTTTGACATAATTCTTATATAGCATTTTTGTGTAACAAAACTTAAGTTTTTAACCAGCACAATAAAAACTTACCCATTCCCTGGCTATCTGTTGTATCCCCTTCCTCACTCAGATACCCCGGGGGAGAGGGAGTATCTATAATTTTAAAAGAAAAAAAAAATATGATGAATTATGCACTTAGATTGAACTTGATGTTGTCGTGTCATGTTTTTGGATAATATGAAACAAAATATCTCTGACCTCTCAATCAAGGAATGATTCTAAATTGTCCACATTTTCTTGATGACAATATACTAGTTTAAAATGTTTCAGTTAATTTATTAGAATCATTTAAGGTATGAAACTATCTAAAGGGGGAAATTATGGTGTCAAGTGCAGATTTCTGAAGTCTTTTTTAAGCCTACAGGATATTTTTTTATATTTTATAAATATTTTACAAAAAAAGCAAAAGAAATTCTTTTAACAAAAAAAAAACATTCAAGAAAAAATATAAGAAGCTTTTTTAGTCTTTCATTTTCACAATGGTACACCACTTGAAGTGGGACCGACAGCCGAGTGATGTAGATACTTGACTGTCAACCTAAGAGTTCCAGGTTTGTTCCCCCACAAGTCCACCCAACTTTAAATCGGTACCTGACTTAAGTTGGGGAAGTAAAGGCATTGTCCACACAATCCCTAAATATGCAGAGGTTTTAGAAACAGATGATTTCTAAACTTTGTCTGCACCTATGGCCCATTAGGGTGAAGGAAACTTTACTTTTGCAACACTTGAAACATACTAATTTATATTAACAAAAAAGCCCATGAAATAATTTGAACACTAACAAGTATAAAATATTAAATTTTTAACTATTTAAAAATAGGCTTTAATTAAAAAGTACTGAGAAATAAAAAATAATTCCTTGCATTATATGAATATTGATAAAAATTCATATGACTAAAAATGAAAGCTTGAACACCATCAGTATCTGGTGTAATTTATGAAAAGACAAATGGGTATTGAAATATTCTGGATTTAGTATAAAATCTATTGATTGTTAATGAAAGAATGTTGGAAAAACATGTAATTACAATCAGACTCAGCAAAAAATCTATTCATCGTTTAATAAGTATATTAGAAGTAATGTCTTAATTTAAAGAAAGTATATTGGAAGTAATATATCTTTAAACTACACGCAATGACAAATGGCAAGATGGATTAGCAAAGCTAACAAGTAATATGTTAGAGTGATGTAAGGAGTTATTTTTTTTACTTTTTGGTACATTTTAATAAAGCATATTTTTAAAAAAAAAAACTTTTCAGACATTTTAAATATACATTGTTAAATAAAGGATAACTTATTACAAAAAACGTTTTATTTATTTTATGTGTGGATTTTTCCATTTGAAATGTGAAAGATTTTTTTTCGCTTTAAAAACTTAACTTAACTTAAATGATGCTAAAAAGCAGGATTTTTATTCAGTATGCCAATTAAAAAAATATTTCTTTATATGCATTTCTGTTGTGTTGTTTAGCAATTAAAAAAAAAAATTCTTGGACACATAAAGGGGAGTTGAGGGACTCATACATAAGAGTATGATTCACTGACACAGCTTATGACACTGCTCTTAAAGAATAGCTCAATAATGGCTTCATGCTAAAAGTAGAAGCTTATGTAAATATACAATGTATACTTAATTTAAAATTTAATTATATGTACGAACAATGCATTAAGATTTAAGTGAAAACTTAAAAAAAAATACTACATATGCAATTTGCTTAAAACTAGAAATAGGGCTTGACAATAATTGTTTAGTAATGTTCTATGAAAAATAGTTTAATTCATGGTGGAACTGCTTGGAAGGATATATTTAAATACTTCAGAAATCATTAAGGTACGAATCCACAGCGCGGAAGCTTCTACTTAGCGAAACTCTTGGAACGAAACGGTGAGCACCAAAACAACTCACCGGAAACAAGATTTTTTAATGCTTACGTCGCACTTTTTCCTGCTAGTGAAAAAAAAACGATACTTTGAAAAGCAGAAAATACTGCATCCCGTATGCCTTTTTGTTCTTATTACAAATATATTGTCTAGCTGGAAATGGAAAACTGTTTTTTTTTTTAAACTTTTTATTCAATCGGTAGCCCGTTCATTTTTTTGTTTTCATGATCAGCCAAACATTTATTTAATAGCATTTATGTTTTCAGACAGCGCTTCAATCAAAAGAAATTTCATTTGTAGAAATTCATCTACAAAGACTGTTGCCGGCCAAAACATACAGTAATTCATTTTTTCTGTCAAAATTCACTTTGTTGTTGTAGTTTTTTAATGAATATACACAAATTTAAATCATTTTTTCTATTCGAATTAACGTTTCTAAGCAGCCATTTTGTTTGTTTATCCTGACGAAAATGTAGCTCTCCGGAAAAAACTCTGCAAGCAGCGAAACTGAAAACTTTCGCTATTCCACAGCGGAAATCCTGACTGGTGTACATTTTCTCATTAGAACATCATAGCAGCGAAACAGAGATGGAATCCGCAATGCCCTTAGATACCAGAATTTCATCTTGGTGGATTCATACCTTTATTTCACATTAATATGGCGGAGATGGTAGCCATGATGATTTAGTTTCAATACATTTTTTACTGCTATTTTACATCAGTTAGCTAGTGTGTCCTTTTATTTATTCATGAGATGAGATGAATGCACTAAGGAAAAAAACAGACCTGGGATATTGAAAGGGGTATCATTGATACTGCTGCTAGTTGGGAGATCCGTGTTTTCTGGTATTGTAGTACTGTAATCTTCAAGTTTTGGAAAGATATCTGGGATCTCAGAATGCCGTGGCACTAGAACTCTCGGAAGAGCTTAGGACAAAAATATATTCAGTTTCAGATAATATATAAAGTATATTTATTAAATCAAAAAACATAATTACACAATGGGATTTATTTATAAAATATCATCTGTGAATATTTACCAACTTCCACTCTAGTGTAATGATATGGATTCACACAAACTTCGTCTTTTTTTAGATGAAAGGCGTATTCACACCGATCACCAGGCTGAAGTTCTTGGTGGTTCTGAAGATCAGGCCACCGCCAAAGCCTGCAATAAATAACGTGAGGGAGTCCTTTACGATGAAACACCTGTAGTCTACCATCTAATGATCTGCAAATAAATAAAGATGAACATTTTGAGGAAATTAAAATTAAATAAACTGCAATAGTCTCAAACACTAAGCTAAGACAGTCTCTAGCAAGAACCAGTGGATAAACTTCGGCAGGGCAATTGATGAACAGTGGATGAAATTTCTCACATTCCCTGCATTAGCCACTGTCTACAACATATTACACATCAGAGGTGTGCGGATCTTGAAATTTAGCGTCTGCATCCGTCCATGGATTTCTATCAATGATCCGCGTCCGCAGAATCTTACAGCATTGGTTTGCAGTCAGTCCGCGCGTCCGCATTGCTGAAATTTAGCTGTTTAAATGACTTGAAATTTTTTATGGTAACGCTAAAGAAGATCCGCATCAGTCCGCAACTTAACCGTTCGAAGCGTCTGCTGTCAGTCCGCGGATTCGGAAAAGTCTGCGGATCTGCGTCCGCTGTCCTCTCATCTCTGTTACACATACATTAGTTATAATAGATAATTGGTGCCAAAAGCAGAGGTCAACAACTAGTAGTCCAAGGCCACAAGTCTTTCTGTCAATACCTCTAAACTACTGTACCTTGTTTGTAAGTCAAAAATAACTCAACCGCTTCATGTTTTTAAGCTAGATATGTATTATAAATAAGAATATCAGTTTTATGTCAGCTAGATATGTATTATAAATAAGAATATCAGTTTTATGTCTCTTAAGTAATATAAGGTGAGGAAAAACTGACTATCTCCATCCCATTTTCTCTTTCAATGGAATGCTAGTTTTTAGTCTCATAATAAACTTTTTTTTGCTTATCGCTAAAACAACCCTGCTATTTTGGGGAAATACTATAACTGAGTGAACATTGCCCACTGTCTAGTAAACAGATGCAATAAATCTCAACTGATAGTCACAGAGTTGCCAAAGTTATTCTGTACTTAAATGAAATTAGTCTAAGGTTTAAAAACTAAAAGCAGAGTTTTTTGAATACTTCAGATTTATTTTAAGAAGTTTTTATACGCTGGCTTTTAAAAACTGACAATTCCTAGTAAAAGTAAGTAAAGTTCCCTTAGCCCTAAAGGGCCATCGGAGCAGATGAAGTGTAGAATTCATCTGTTTTTATAACCTCGGCATATGAAGAGATTGTGTGGTTAGTACAACGCCCAGCCGCCTTTACTTCCCCAACTTAAAGTCAGGTACCGATTTAAAGCTGGGTGGACTTGAGAGAAGACTTTGAAACACATTTCACATGGAAAAATTCCCATGGTTCTAACCGAGAATCAAACCCAGGACTCTCAGGTTGACAGTCGAGTATCTACACCACTCGACCATCCGTACCACTGACAATTCCTTCATTAATTTAACTTTATGCACTCATTAGGTAGGTGAAGTTCTACATAAATATAAACAACTAAAAACATCCTTGAGCTTACTATTAACCTTGGAAATCATAACCAGGAACAAACAACTGAGTTAAATTAAACCTAGAACAAAATATAAAAAAACAACAATTAAATGAAACATAAGTAGACAACAACAACAAAAACTTTCAGGTGAGACTTGAACCTTTTTTCCATATATATATTATATATATATATATGAGCACATTTAAAATATAAGAATCAGGTGTGGAGGGTGAACTTACAAAATTTGTGTTTTATATAAAGAAAAATAATTTACAATTCTAATTTTATTAGGCACATAAAACTTATATAGAAACTAATTAAGTACAAGAAGTGAGCAGTCTATAATGCCAAATGAAAGACTTGGGAATAAAGGACGAATGGAAAGAGTTTGGTGAACACCAGTGTAATATTTGTTGTCAATATTTTGCAAGTTCAATAACGAGTTGTTATTACTAACAAGCTTCTTGTATTTGCTCTTACTCTTTACCTAATGCAGTCATCTCTATATAACTTTTTTTATGGGTATTCCAATTTATGCTTCATAATTATATTTTGTAGTCTCTGGGAAATATGATGTTTAATATTCTTCTGAGTAAGGTAAACAAGCCCATTTTTGGTGAACATCTTGTCTCAACCAAATAATAGTCACTTGAAACGGAATTGTAAGGCAATAACATAAAAAGTAAATTGTTTTATATGGCCAGTACATATTTACAAGGAAAGAATTGCAGAACTTTCCGCAATTAGTGATATGTGTATGATTTTTGGTCAAAAATGACAGAATATCACTATAATCAAAGGCACATAATTTTCATTAAAAAAAACCTTTATAATATGAACACACAAAATTTAAAATGAAGTAATCCCAATTTTTATAATCTAAGGGAGGTAACATTTTTGCTTTGATTTGCAGTTACAACATTATGAGAAGCCTTTCATCATTCTTAGTTTTTCAATTATTTAAAATAAAATGAATTAGGCTTGAAAACAAATACAGCTGTTTTACATACATTTTGAACAAATTTACTAAGCAAACTAATTTTAATGCCTATTGACTTTATGTCTGTGGTTTATGTTAATTTTAATTCAATTCCTTAAACATTATGCAATTTTATAAAATTAACAGAAAACAATGCAAAAAATGTAAAAGTTTAAAAAAAAACATCTGGCCCAACTCTTCTTATGAGGAATCTGTAGTTGATTATTAACATTACAAATTCAAATATAAATTAATATGAATTAACAAACACAAGAATTTACTTTTTTCTATACAGAATACAATAAAACAGAAACAAAATTTGATAAATTAAATGTGACTGACACTGTGGCCAAAAGGTTTTGGACCATAGTAATGCAAAAACTAAGAAAAAGTAGAACCAAGTAAAGCACAACTGGGACCTTTTAAAGTATGTAAAAAAAAATGAGACACTTTTGGTAGTGCAAAGCTTTAAAAAGTAGCGAAGTGTGCGAAAAGTAGCGTGATTTAGCAACGCTGTTAAAAGAACAAATTAAAAAAAAATTACCTATAAAAACAACCTACCCCTACAATGACCTACTAAGCAGTCTTAAAATAGCTGACCCATTTTTTCAAGCTACTTGATGACCAGAGTTCTTCCTGGGTTGTAAACTTGTAATGCATCAATGCATGCCAAACGGTAAGAAAACAGTACAAAGAAACAGGATGGATAGGATTAATGAATACTCTGATGATAATAAAAACATCAACAATCAAAAACATGTATTGTACATCCAGCTTGCCCTTTGCCCTGCAGATAGACACTTCCCTGTCAATAACAACACACGTAATAGTTTTTTTTATAATAAACGAAAAGGTATAAACCGTGAAGAATCTTAGTTGATTTTTCCAAATTTTATCCATATTTTGATCAATTTATAAACGCAGTATACATATAATGCTGAGATTAGAATATACAGTTGATTGTTCCTAAATATAAACCAGAATTTAAAAACAACACAGTATCTGACTAACCAAATTTAGAATATCAAATAAACAAGTGTAGATTTACATCTATCAAATGTTCATATGTCTCACCGCAGACATTTGCCGACGGAAACACAGTCCCACGCGAGACATACACAGGGTTGTTTTTTAATGCAAGTGGCCATCCAAAATACTGAACTCGGCACTGTCATTGCGATGACTATCGATTTTTTTTCTTTTGGAAGAGGCGAGATAGCTGGGTTTGAGGAGATATATTTACCAAGGCATGTTAGGTAGTCTAAAGTGTTCAGACAGAAGAAAGGACAACAGCTGGCCAATAACAGCACTAAAAGACGTACTTTTAGGCAAACACATACCATGTAAAGTAGGCTAAATATTATGATCAACAATTTTAGAGATATTCGAATTTAGACTAAATTATTCGAATACTTCATAGCGAAAACAAAGTACACAAAAGTAAATTTGTTTTGATTATTTTGTAGATAAATTAGAACACTTTTATATGGACATAATTACAAGGAAAGAATTGCAGAATCAAAGTGATCTTATATATCAGACAAAGGGAGGTAGGTGGGCCAATCAAAAGCGTTGCGGCCTTAGTATTCAGGCATGTTTTAAACAGAGATAAAGTCGGGATACAATTCAGAGGATGACAGGTCAGAGACTAGAGAGTGAAGGGGGTCGAGAAGAGGATTAGAGTAGAGGTCGGGGACAGAGTGGTAAAAAGTTGTAAACAGGAGTTAGTGACTTAGGGGCACTGACTTTAAGGATAATGAAGAGTTAAGAAGTGGCAATATAGAGTTTTGTTCTGATGTACATTGTCTTATAAGTCACACATCATTCAGGACAATGTGGAACCAGTTGAGTTTCATTTACTATTTTATTGATACGTGTTTTTGTGAAGTCTGAATAAAGTGCATATATTGTGAATGACTCGGCTATATTAAATGATTTCTAAGAGAGTTGTATGTTAAAGTGATTTACACGTGAGAAACGCTTCCTGCACACAATATTTACAAGGTATACAACAAAGAAGAGTCACATGGTGACATATGAGTTAAAAAACCAATACATAATATGGTGTATCACAGCAAGAACTCACATCACGTTTTACAAATTCTCAAATGATATCATGAATCATCATGTGACAATATAAATAGCCACATGGCAACATAAAACATTACGTGACACGTCATAATCTTATAAAACATTAGGTTATTTTAACTATCTCGTTACCATGGTGATACCTATTGATTGAGACCTTCCAATGGAATATTATAGGTAGGCGTGATTTAAAACAGAATTAGAGGAAACAATCCAGGCAATGTCCAAATTAAACCCAAGAATAATTGGGTGAGAGACTGGCTTTTAAGTAAATCAATATGGTACAGTGTATCACCATTCGAGAAAGCCGAGGTTAACTGAAAACGTGTAGTTATAGGGACTAATTCAAGTCGCCAAATAATATTATTTAAAATGAAATAGTATCATCATACGTCCTTCCCAGCTAATAGGCCTACTGGTAAATATAAAAAGTGAAACTGTACTTGGTAGAAGAACACTTCAGACCAACGGGAAGTGCTGAAGTCTATGTATACTCCCTAGAAGTCGCAGATCTAGCCGATGCTCACATGATAGCATGAATTACTTGCAAACATAAATATATAAACATTGTTAAACGACCCAATACTAGTCTTGTAGTATGTATGACGATGTAAGGGAAACCGTGAATAGAAAATAACGGGTCCAAACCAGGGACAGTCGGTGTCAGAACAAGTATAGTTATGAACCCGTGTAAATTACAGTCATGTCGTTAAATGCAAGTTTCCGGAAAACGAACAGATAGGTAGAAAGACTAACGTACTCGACAATGTTTGAACTTCAAACGTGAAACAACATTCCAAATGAGTTGCAATAGTTAATACCGTAATAAAACTAATACGTGAAAGTAGCGTAAAGTAAATTTAGGCATACATATACTTAAATGTTCACATAAGATATAAGAATACCTTGTGAAACAGTTCAGATATATGTGGGTGGAAATGTTTATCACAAACATTGGTATGACCACAGATGTTGTTATGTAAATAAAAAAATAGTTATGCAAATATAAAGATGCCTATTAAAATAAAATCATCTTCAGCTACGCCCGTTAAAAAAATGTCCATCAAAATTCTAAAACACCTTCAAGGAGAGCATAACATTTGACACAAAATTGGGTTTACTGGTCCCTAGACATAATGAAGAGATTTTAAAACATTTTTTAGCATTTTCACCCAAAGCACGGATTTAATACACTGTGTGCAAAATTGTTTAGCATGTAAATGTACTAATTATGTGGTTATAGCTGAGAGCAATGTACGGGGGAGGGGGGAGTGGTTTAAAAAATGCCTTAGAAAAAATTGATAGAACTTTTAAAAATAATTTGCCACAGGATTTTATTTAATACATCATCCCAGAAATAGGCATATCACGACCTAATTGTGTGTTATAATTGTGCTGAAAAAAGCCAACCATGAAATAAACTTTTTAATCGTGCTCTCTCATACGAGATCGGCATTTTTGTCTGACTGCCTTTAACTATAACTTATGGATTGCTATTAGCTCTGTGTGTGTCAACAACTTTGCCGACAACGCCTGCAGGCTAGCATCAATTGTTAATACCCAGCTTCATTCTACCGAAAGCTACACATGTACACAGCCACATGCCGCGCGCGTTTATTCCTCAGACATTTACACGTCTGAAAAATAGCTCTGTACACGCTTAGACCTTGACCTAATTACAGCTGTTTACTAAGTTTAGCAAGGACCGGGTTCACTGGAACTGACCATTTCGCCACTTAGAATTCCTAGGCAATTTTTAAAAAGTGATGAAATGAATGGGGGAAATGATATTTAAGTTTCGTCTTAATTATATGTAAAAACGAGTCGGTCAATTAATATTTAGTGACACAAAGGCCGCTAGTTTATTTTATATAAGAAAAACGAATCACAATGAAAGGATTAAATAGTGTGTGCGCCATTCATCAAAGTTATTTGCTTTAAAATAAAACATCTCAAATGATTTTTTTTTCTAAAGTCACAACGTTTCAGTTCATTATTGTAAGTTCAGCCATTTATTAAGTTCAGTACTGGAAACTAAAATGGAACAAATAACACTCTTTAAAATCTTGATAGTGGATAACGACTAGACTAGAAAGGCGATATGATAAATTTAAAACTTAATATTATAAAATAGCTGTATAACACATTATATAATTAATGGCAAGGAGAAAAGATATAATAGAGGGAAAATAACCTTACCCTATTTATTGAAATTAAAATTAACCTAAAGTTTATCTAACTTCACTCTTCAGTGTTGTGTACAGTCTGTACACTCTGCAGTACCCGACAATTACAATAAAAATATATCACAACACAGTGTAAAAAAAAAGTGTCGAACTGAGTAAAGTAAAGCAACAAGACTGAAAACAATGAGTGGTCGTTATAAGTTAATAAAACGAATAAGGGTGACAGTGTTAAACACACACAACAAACAGTACAGATATCAACATCGATCATGAATCTAACGCTACTGGCGCTTTTATCCAGCGACTGGGACCAGACTCCTAGCGCGGAGATCTAGCAAAGCATAAATGATACAATGTAATAGAATGTCAGATGGAGTAAAATATAATAGTTATAAAACACACAATAAATGTTTCTAAGTAAATAGATGGCCTAAAAAAAATACATCTTAAAAATAAACTAATAATGTAAACATGCTCGAGTAAATGTAACAGTTAAAAGACAACATTGAATACTTAGATGTATTACTAGTAATAACATCTTTAAGTATAACACTAATTTTGAGTGTGATGAAATTAACAAATAATATTGATTATGAAAACGTATTGTGAAATAAGTTTGCTTTAATATTAATTTAATTATAATATGTATAAAGTCGGACTTTTGTCACAGTAAACACATGAATAAAATGAGCTGCCAATTGCATTCATTTGTAAACAACGTCACATACACAGTCATTAAAGTAAAATGTTAGGCCACAACTAACCATACAGAATAATCACATCAAACAAATCAGTAGTGACTTATTTCACTAAACCACCAGATGAACTGTGTAAGACTAGGCGACATACCAAGTAGCTGCAGTCTAAAATCCTATTATGTGCGCAACGCCATCTCTGAACAGCCGAGTGGAAATTTGCAAACTGTATGGCAGTCCCGAGCCAGACGTGTTGACCCAGATTTCACACCGTTGTAGAGTTGAAACGTTGACCTCAATAATGTTTATAGTATCTAATAGGGCCTAGGAAACAGTCCATTATACCCCAGACCCACACCGTTCAATTGTATTCATTGAAGCTAAAATTCACCGTTCTATTATTACTTATTGTATAATAAACTAATTAGAAATGTGTTTTACAAATAAAATGCAAATGAGGATGTAACAGTTCTAAATTATTCTGTATAGGCATTTACGGTGGAAAACTTTTATTCCCCCAAGCTACTGTATAGTCATATCTATGAATGTTATTATTATAGATTTTTGTTTCATTATAAAGTAATATCAAGCGATGTGTATACATGGGGAAATAAAAGAATGTTTAGTAGAATAATTGAATTGATCGACTTAAGGCCAACGACCAAATGGAACACATTCAACGATTGCAGTAGAGCGTGAGATTAAAACCAACCAAATATCAGGCCCGAGAACTCAACGGCACGACAAAGATCTGGAACAAAGAGCAATTAAAACAGGTCACTACATCAGTGGTTCTCAAACATGCGCGATTCGCGACCTTCAAAGACACCAATTAGGTTTTAGCGACACACCTTTTAAAGAAAGAAAAAAGAGGAAATGTAAAACTAGTTTTCTCAATTTAGTCATGTCTCTATCTCTCTACCCATAACAGTGTAAGTGTATATGCATGTTTAGGCAAACGTATTCTTAAAACTGCACAAGTTCCGTTTCAAAAGTGGATTATATGGCATAGATACCATACACCTACTTTCAATATAAATACTGTGTCTCGAAGTGTATTCGATTAAAAATGATGTGAAGTCTGCCAAATCCCAAGATCTAAACGGGTACTTGACATTAGCTAGGGAAGTAAAGGTGACTGGGCGTTGTGCTAACCACATAATCCATTCATATGCCGCGGTTACATAAACAGATGAATTCTACACTCTCCATCTACCCCGATGGCCTGCCTAATATGCTATGAAAACTGTACTTGTATATTGATAATGAACAAATAATAATAATAACGTATTTTTATCACGTTTTTTGAGAGGAACGAAATTTCCAAACAGTTCCAATTTTAATATTTTAAAAAAATGTTTCATAATATTTACAAAGACATAAAAAGTATATTGTATTTCATTTAGAAAAATTACTTTAAATCAAAGTATATCTCTAACGTTAGTTGTTCTACATCTTAACATCCACGCGCTCTGAAATAAAAGACATGATGCAGGAGATACGAATATCATTGGTGTAGTACATTGGTCAACATACAAAGAGGTCTAACCGAGACCGTAGTAGCTACTAAAAAGCAGTAGATACCAGAGGTGTGCGGATCTTGAAATTTCGCGTCCGCGTCCGTCCGCGGATTTCTATCAATGATCCGCGTCCGCAGAATCTTACAACATTGATCTGCGGACCAGTCCGCGCATCCGCATAGCTGAAATTTAGCTGTTTAAATGACTTGAAATTTTTTTTATGGTAACGCTAAAGAAGATCCGCGTCAGTCCGCGAGTCCGCAACTTAACCATACAATGCGTCCGCTGTCAGTCCGCGGATTCGGAAAAGTCTGCGGATCTGCGTCCGCTGTCCGCTCATCTCTGGTACATACCTCATCAATATCGGTAATTGTGCGATTTTGGCCGATACACAACAGTACACATTGGGTTGAGTCATAAACCTTAGTAGGCTACATATATTGGACTGTATTGTCAATGTGGTATCCCCCCCTCATTCTTTTTACCTGGTCAGCTATTGTTATGTATCCTCTTACTTGGTCAGTGTGTGACCGCAACACACACTACCCGTGATTGCTGTATCCATGAATAATGTGACACAACACACCATTTAAGTACAGCTCTTTGTACTAAAGGCAATACATTGGATTATTGACTTCAGACAATAATACCGTTCACAATTCAGCACACAAGAGTTAGACACAGCCTGCCACGTAAGACCCCGAAAAAAAAATATGATGCAATCACAAGTAGGCCTATTCATACAAGCGAAACACGGCATTTTCTTCAGGGGTAACGCCGGTGATTGGTTGGTTTCAAGGTTGTTACTGCCGGGGGTTGGTAGCGGGGATAAGCTCCCACTAACAAATAAAATGCTCCCAATGGCGTGCGTCTCAAATAGCCTCTGACAACCAAGTCCAACTCCTGGCCTTCTCGTGCGGCTTAGCTACTAAGCCCGGCGAAACTGTTTCCACTGACAGAAGGGGCGAAGGCGGTTCACTGGCGCCTCAAAACCAGCCGCTTCGGGCAGATGGGGCTCGTCAACCTCGGTTGGTAGCTCATCTAGGAGAAGGAAAACTCTGTTCTCAAACCTCCGCTGCCTAGCGGCATACCTCCTACGAGGATAGGCTAAGGGAGTAAACCCTGAAAAGAAATCCGGAGCTGGAGTCCCCAAGGCGGCCAGACCCTATATTGTCAACGCCGGCAACTCCTGCGGCGCAGCTGAAGCCAAGCCGTATCGACTCTGTCTTTCCCTTGGATCCCTCAGTTGCGCGGAGAGGGGGGGACTGCTGCACGGGCAACAGATATCCCTCCATATTACCCTGCCCAGGCTCTGTAGCTAAACTGGAGAGGATACTCCAGCGTCGTCGCACGATGTCGATACAACACGGAAGGGGACAGTTTCCGGTTCTAAGCTCATCCGATTGGCGAAGGAAACGAGCGCCAGGGGTCTCTTTCGACGGTGGGAGAGGTCATCGCGCCTCATTGGACAGCTACCGCCCGCCTCAAGCTGGGCAGCCCCCAGCCAGTTGGGTGCTGTCTCGCCATGGCTCACCTGCCCTACTGGGTGCGTGGGGATTAGAGATGCACTTCTCAAAAAGTGGGCCAAAAACACACGCACCAGGCAAATTCAAGATAAGAACTAGCAAGAAGCCTCAAGCTCTTCGATTCGCAAGCTGGAACATCAGGACCATGTGTACCGGACTCACATCTGACCTTCAGCAGATTGATGACGCAAGGAAGACCGCTGTCATCGACAGGGAACTCTCACGACTAAACATCGACATCGCCGCTCTACAGGAGACCCGGCTGGCTGAAACCGGCACCATCAGAGAAGCTAACTACACATTCTATTGGAAAGGAAAGTCCTCAGACCAACCGAGGCAACACGGTGTTGGCTTCGCGGTGAAAAAACACGCTTGTCAGATTCATAGAGCCCCCAACAGACGGCTCTGAGAGATTACTAATCCTCCGACTGTCAACGTCCTCTGGCCCAGCTCACATATTCAGCGTGTATGCTCCAACCCTCTGCTCCACTGCCGAGGAGAAAGATCAATTTTACCAGTCCCTAGATGAAGCGCTATTGAAGATTCCTAGCACCGATAGCCTTTATCTCCTTGGCGATTTCAACGCAAGGGTAGGAGCTGACCATGTGGCTTGGCCCACCTGTCTCGGAAGCTTTGGGAGGGGAAAGATAAATGAAAATGGCCAGAGACTGCTTGAGCTCTCGTGCCACCATGGCCTGTGCGTGACCAACACCTTCTTCAGGTGCAAAGAGATACATCAGGTGTCATGGAGGCACCCACGCTCCCGCCACTGGCACCAACTCGACCTCGTCCTCACCAGAAGAGGGAATATCGACAGTATCCTCCTCACCCGCAGCTACCACAGTGCAGACTGCGTCACGGACGACGCCCTCGTGGCAAGCAAGGTGCGCATAACGCCGAAGAAACTGCATCACTCCAAGAAAAAAGGTCGCCCACGCATCAATATCAACTGTGCCAGAAATCCCGAAAAAAACCAACAGTTTATCAGCAGTCTGGAAGTTACACTCAGTGAAAGAAAGTTAGCAGTTGACACCATCGACTCTAGGTGGTCGCGTCTGCGTGATGTCGTATATAACTCCGCCATCACCACCTATGGAAAGATAGAGCGGAAAAACGCCGATTGGTACGAGGCCCACTGGGAGGAAATGGAACCCGTTACCGAGATAAAAAGGAAAGCCCTACTGGCCTACAAGGCCAGGCCCAGTCCCAACACAAAGCCCTACGGACAGCCAGGAGCAAAGCCCAGCAGACCGCCCGCAGATGCGCCAACTCCTACTGGTTGAACCTCTGTAGCAGCATCCAGGCAGCTGCCGATACAGGAAACGCAAGAGGGATGTACGAGGGCATCAAAAAGGCAATAGGCCCAACTCCCTCCAAAACCGCCCCCCTTATATCCAAAACAGGAGAGGTCATCAAGGACCAGGAAAAACAGATGCAGAGGTGGACCGAACACTACCTGGAGCTATACGCAACCCAGAACACTGTGACTGATGCCGCCCTTGGCGCTATCCCAGATCTGCCTGTCATGGAGGAGCTAGACACCACACCCACCGTGGATGAACTAAGCAAAGCCATCGACTGCCTTGCAAATGGAAAGGCACCCGGCAGCGATGGAATCCCACCAGAAGTTCTGAAGAGCGGAAAACCAACACTGCTAAAGCCATTGCACGACCTCCTAAGTCGATGCTGGGAACAGGGCCATATCCCCCAAGACATGAGGGATGCCAAAATTATCACACTATACAAGAACAAAGGGGACCGGAGCGACTGTAATAACTACCGGGGCATCTCCCTCCTCAGCATCGTCGGCAAAGCTTTCGCCCGCGTCGCTCTAAACCGCCTGCAGGCCCTCGCCTCCCGAGTCTACCCAGAGTCACAGTGGTCGTCGAGACTTCACTTACCTCGGGTCCACCATCTCCAGCTCGCTATCCATAGACCCGGAGATCGATTGCAGAATCGCTAGGGCAGCCACAGTCATGGCGAGACTAAAGCAACGTGTGTGGGAAAACCCCAGCCTCACCGAAAATACCAGATTGCGCGTCTACCAGGCCTGCATACTTAGTACCCTCCTCTATGGATGCGAGACGTGGACCACTTACGCGAGGCACGAAAGAAAGCTAAACAATTTCCACATGAGGTGCCTGCGACGTATACTGCAGATAAAGTGGCAAGACAAGATCCCCAACACTGGGGTGCTAGAGAGGGCCAACAAGAGCAGCTTGTTTGCAGTTCTCAGCGGGAGACGCCTCATATGGCTCGGTCATGTCAAAAGAATGGACGCAGGCCGCATCCCGAAAGACCTACTCTATGGCGAGTTAGTTACCGGCCAGAGGAAAACAGGGCGACCTAAAATGCGCTACAAAGACACCTGCAAAAAGGATATGAAAGAGTGCTCCATTAACCCCAACTCCTGGGAGAGCCAAGCAGCCGACCGCCACTCATGGAGGCTCGCTGTTCGGCAGGGTTCATTGCGCGCAGAGGCTGAGCGACAGGATAATGCTGCCCTGAAAAGAACAAGACGGAAGCGGAAAAAAGAACAGCTACAACAACAACTACAACAACCAACTATCTTCAAGTGTGACAAGTGCGGCAGGGATTGCCACTCCCGAGTCGGACTGCACAGCCATTCCCGGCGGTGTTTTGTAGACTCATCTTAGCTACACCATCGTCTCTCGAGACGGACGGATGCCGACGATTTACAGCTGGGTCGCCATGTGTACACTTTTGAGAACCTTTGTGCTGTTCTGTACCAGGGGACGGCCACGCATGAGAGGCGCATGTTTGTATAGAGAATAAAATATTTCAAAGTGCCGCACTATATTTAATGTATCAAGATTGAGTTAACAAAGGTAATTTTCACACAATAGAATAAACCGACTCAGTGAGTGCAGCATTTGGCCATCCACATGGTCCAGATGTCAAATACGAATGATGATTAATACCAACCAAAAAAACTTTATTATTTAAGTTTTTAAAACAAGTAATACTCTCTCCCCGTCTTAAATATCTAAAGCTAAAAGGTTTTTTTTTTTTTTTTGTTTCTCCATTAAAATGCGAAAATCGTGTATCTATTTTCAATGATTTGTAGCTTTCAAATGGACCATGGAACTTCAGTCGCTTAATAGTGAAAAAACAGTTCTCTAAAGATGAATTCACCTGTTTCAGTAACCTCGATATATAAAGGGATTGTGTAGTTAGCACAACGCCCAGCCGCCTTTACTCCTCCCAACTTAAAGTCAGGTAACCATTTAAAGCTGGGCGGACTTGGGGACTTTAATCAGAACCTGAAAAAGATTCGAACCCGGGACCATCCGGTCGACAGTCAAGCGCTCTACACCACTCGATCACCCGTCCCCTGCTTAAAAGTGAACTAACACCATATTATATTTTACTTTTCCTAGTAAAAAAAAAAAGACCATTTGAAAAAAAAAACACTTGTGAACCTAAGTCTGAAAGCTTCCTACAGCGTTAGCATGTGGCTGTCAGATTATTACTACCTATATAATTTAAAGCAGTCTGAATCCCTCGGGCTGTGGACTGGTACCCGGGTGTGGATCAAACGGTACTGGGCCGCCCAAGAAGCATTGAATTATTTCCTTGATATTTAATGTTGTGTATTTCTGTCGGGGTATTGTGAATTCACACGGACGAGATGTCAACCGGGAGCTGAGCGCCAGTGGCATTGTGTAAATCAAAACAAAGGAAAATATAAATAATCAACCCCCCCCCAAGATGGCCGCGTCGAAATTATTAAACGCTGACCGGTCCACGTCGAGAAAAAGGTTGGGTGGTGACCTATGGTTTAAAGAATACTACTTCCTGTATAGTTGAAGGTTCTTCTGGCATCAAATGTAATTTTTAAAAAAAGTATTAGTCCCATATAATTACAATTAGGATGACTGCAGCCTACAAACTATTAATAGTATCAGGAGAGATAAAAATAACATTTCTTGAAAAAATCAATATTGATTGAAAAATAACAAGTAACAAGATACATTTTAAAACTGTAGACATGGGAAAAAAAAAGATTTGTCATGAAATTGACAAAGGTACAGAACTCCCTAACACAATATTCACTTTGCACTATATAAATGAATGAAAGGGTTAACTGATCACAAGATGGTAATAATAAGCAATAGAGAATACTAAGGTAATGTGAAAACATATACATAAAACACACATGTGGGTATGAACACCAAACATCAACACACAGAACTATGAGAAAATGTTCCAATTATACATTTATAGATTAGGTGTATTAAAAAAATTTCAATGAGTGCAAAAATATAAGTTTTAACATGAGCCAGATATATCATACATCTCAACAAGAAAAATTCTTAAAGAGCCATTTATTCCCCTATGGAAAATAGATATTTTGGCTAAATAAATACTTATTTATAATACACTAAAAAATAATCAATCATGAAACACTTAAATTTGGTACATAAGAAATTATGAATTATTTTCTGTCTAAGGTCAGTTAATATATAAATCAACAACACAGAAGGCCACAATTTAATTACCCTCTTTTTTTTGTTGTAGTAAAACTACTGTTTTAACATAGACTACATACCTAAAGATAGATGAACCCATGCATAAATGACTCTTTGAGCATATTTATTTGAAGACAATATGTCAAAGCATGATACAAGCTTTGGGGTTTTCAAACGCAAGCAATCTTTCACATGAATGACTTGGAGCACATTGTGATGATAACTTTTCAAATACTTCATATGTGAAAAAGAAGTTTGACAGAAGTATGTGTTGCCAAATTCTGATACTGAACAGCGTTTTTCAAGAATGCAACTAAATTGACTGGGACAGGATATTGTGAGAAGTGTTGTCCTTACTAAGCTCAAGAAACTCCATTTGAAACATACTAGGTACAGTCTGAGGATCTAGTAAAAGTGGCTCAATGACTAAGCGCAGGTGATTCTTGTGCTGACTCTTGTGCTGACGGAGGTAAGTAAATCTTGTTTCAAACTGGACTGTAAGTAAGTCATCACACTTCAGCATTCAAGCATTTTGAAGTAAAAGCTGAGGGAAGTGATCAGTAATATTTTTTTTTAAACTTGCTATTAAACAGTTTTTTACCCATGAACACGTTAGTAGTATGCCAGTGGTTACAAACAGTTTGTTTTTTGCCTTAAAGCTGTGTGTTTGATATCTCCAAGTAATGCAAAATTTAAAAAGAAAATGTCTTTCAGCTAACATTTAATATCTTTTGAGATGTAAAATTGTTTGATCAAGTCTTACAGTTCAAAAATTAGTTTATCTGCAAGAATGTCAAGTGCACATACTGAAGAACGCAAACTAGACATGCATTTTAGTGTGAATAAAGACTTCACATGATTCATCAAATACAACTGAGAAAAAGACATCAGATTGTGTAGATACAATGTTAGCAGCAAGAAATTAAAGGATGGTCTTCATAGTTTTGATGGATCAAGATTAGGGCTGTACCGGAATCCGATTTCAGTTCCTGTTAAGCCGGATTCCGGCAGTTTTAACAAATCCGGTTCCGATTCAAATGTGCCGGATTTAAGCCGGATTTCTTTGTTGTTAGTGCAACATAATTTTGAAATATTTATCGCTATACAATTAAATTAAAACAATAACTTCCTTTGATTTTAAAACTACAATAACGTCGATCGCTTTTAGTTCTATATGTAAGTACAAAAATATTAAAAAGGAAGATTTGAATCGTATTTAGTCTGGCACAGGGGTCGGCAACCTGAGGCTCACGAGATGCATGCGGCTCTTTCGATGTCAAGTTGCGGTTCTTTCAATGTCCTATTGCGCCCTAATCAAAATACCATAATATTGAAACAACAAATTTTGTGACTCTTTAAAAATTGAGAAAATTGTAAATTATAACTTTAGGCTCTTCCGTCTCAAAAGGTTGCCGACCCTTGGTCTAGTAATACGACACCTTATTATCCGCTACTTTTGATTCCGTGTTCTCTATAAACTATATTTAGCTATCAAAGTTTAACTTCTTTAAAGAGCAGACAACGATCTATTTTTGGGTGTTTACAGTTTAAAAATAGTTCAATAATTTATTTTTCTGCACATTATTGTAATTTAGTGGATTTTGTCACGATTTGGAAAAAATTCCTCGCATATTTAAAAAAATAACTTGAAGATACATTTTAAAATAACCATTAAAGTGATATTGATTTAGATTAGAAATGCATTTTTATTTGCGTTTTTATGGGAAATAGTAAGATAATGGTTTAAATTAAAGTATGAATGAAATAACACAGTTCGGTGACGTCACTGGTAAACTCAAGAAAAATAAGCTATCGGGTGGTGCCACAGTATATATATATATATATATATATATATATATATATATATATATATATATATTGGAATTCATTTATTAATAAACATGTTTATTATACTTTCTGAGATATGTTATCCATTTCTTTGTTTGATTGTAATAGAAATCAAGTTAAAATTAGGTACAACTTTATTAAAATAAATTTTTAAACGAAGAACCTGTTATTTTGACAGAGTTATCTTTCTTAACTCAAATTGGGGAAGGGGTTTTAGTCACAGTCTTCAAGATCTAAATGGTTAATACTGTTTTTTGCTATCTAGAACTTAAAAACTAATTTTTTTTTCTATTTTTCATTCTTATATCTTTTTTATGTTAGGCGAGAAATTACTACTTCGTTCGGAAAAATTGCTATTTAATTCTGTAAAATCCGGTTCCTCTTCCGATTATGGAAGGATTCAAATATTAAATCCGATTCCGGTTCCGATCCTGCAGGGTCTAAAAATTACAATCCGGTACAGCCCTAATCAAGATATTGTACAATGTCCAGTACCTTTTAATAAATCAGCATTAGCATATGGCATATCTGTATTAGCAAACATAAAGGCAACTTAATATGTGGCCCCCAACTCAGTTGGAAACCAACTTGTACTTAAAAAACAGCACTCTTCATCATACAGAAATCAACCTGCCATTCTGTACTGTACTGTTTGTTTTCATACTCCACTTTCCGTTGCTTTTTATATTTTGGAAGGGGACAGCTGCTGCTTCATAATTTGCTGTATTAGGAAGGCCGAAACTGTTCATTGACCAAAGATGACAAGACATGTGACATGACTAGCATTTTTTCAAGAAGAACAATCCAGATAGAGACAAAAAATATCTAGAATTACCTTCTTATATAGCCAATAGTTGTTAGGACCGATGGGCAAGTGGTGTAAATACTCGACTGTCAACCTGAGAATCCTGTGTTTGATCCTCTGTGAGAACCATGGGATTTTTTCAAGGTGAAATTTCTTTCAAAGTCATCCCACTAGTCCACCTAGCTTTAAATGGGTAACTTACTTAAGTTGGGGAAGTAAAGGAGGCTGGGCGTTCTCTTAGCCACACTATTCCATCATATGCCGAGGTTATAGAAACAGATGAATTCTACACTTCATCTGCCCCGATGGCCTATTTGGGCTAATGAAACTTTTTTTATAGCCAATAGTCAGTATCTAATTAAATAATATTACATAGATATTTTATCTATATTACATTTTCTTACGGGTATAACATGATGGCTAAAGATATCTAGAACTGCATAGAAAATATAAATATCCACATTGGCAGTCTAATCATGGCAATATGATGAATGTGAATGAGTGAGCGGTATATTTGGATTTAATATAACTTTTGCAAGGCAGTGCTGGTACAAGTGACATCTTTCTATAACCCCCCCGCCACCATCATTTTAAAGTGTATCTCAAAGGAAGGAGGTTTAAAACAACAAGTTGCCTTTGTACTGTACCTTTATGTGCAAATGTGATTGGCTGTTAACAGTACATCACAATTTATTGCTTTTCTAAAGAAGGTCACCCCAAATTTAGTAATTATTCTTTTGTTAAAAAGTACTGAGGTAATTCTTTTTTTTAAAATACTGTTAATCTTTTAACTCTGTACTTTTACAGGTACTGATTTCATTTTCCAATTAATTTTTTTTAAATTTTAGGGTTTTATGATTTAAACTCCCAAATGGTGTTGCATGTTAAAGTATGATATTTTAATTGCGGCTTTTGACACAGTCTAAACTAGGGATGTGACGAAGTTCGAATTCGACGACATTTGAACTTCAATGTTTTTTGAGCAAATTCGAATCCAACGGATTTTTTTTTATTGATTCCATCAGATTCGAATTTAAAAAATTACCGTTTTCAGATTAAACAAGGCCGTAGAAATTGTAACTGAAATTAAAAAACCTAGAGACTTTCTAAAACCCCAAATAAAGAAAACAGATAAAACTAAACTCCTGGACCCTTACTCAGCTGTCCATAGTATTTGGTCATGAACGTATTTTAGATACCCCCCCATTCGCCAAATCCGCATCCGCATTCGAATCAGACGGATTTATATGTGCCAAATCCGAATCTGACATCACATCCCTAGTCTAAACTCTGCGGTACCCAAAGGGGTACATGAAAGGTTAAGCAGGGGTAGACTAGTCTGGCTTAAAACCACTCATATCTAAATATACACAAGTCCTTATTTTTTACTCCATAATTGATAAATCTTATATAGTGTACAGTATAAAAAAGGTAAAAAAAAATTTAATCTAGAAGAAGTAGCCATCATATAAATAAATAGATATAATTGACATGAAGCAGATAAATGGCACTTCAAGTTCAAATAAAGAAAGTTGATCAAAATTTAAAATTTGACAGATAAATTATCAAAAATGAGAGTTAATTTTTTCAAATAATTTGGTATCAATAAAATTCATCTAATTTTGTTTTGATATGTTGACATTTAAAAATGTAGCTTTTATTTTACAAATCCAAAAAAGACACCTAGTTTCCTGAACACTTTTTTGTTAAAAAAAATATGGCATACTTATATAGCTAAAGTGTGACACTGAATATTTCAGGTGGCTGATGCAAAATATTTATTAAATTTGGCCCTTGTATAGTTGATACAGTGACCAAATTTTACCATTAAACTTAAATTATCTACTTTTACACACACACAAAATAATAATACAAGTTTTTTTTCTTTCCAAAATAACCTTTCAATTCAAACCTATATTTGAACATAAAATACATCTACTGTGCTTAACAAATATAAGACACAACCAGTTTTTAGAGCCGTAAAACAGAAAAAAAATATTCTAGTCTTGCTAACAGCATTCAAACTAAAGATACAACCACCATTTTCTCCTTTACTGTTGAGGAAAAAATTTACCTTAGAGTCAGAAAATTATGGTCATTCAATTATTGATTACCTTTAAAAAAAAAAGTTTGTGGTGGCTTAAAAAAAGTAACATAGTCCCCATCAAAACATGCGTATTTCACTCATATTTTCTGGTTACAAAAAATAAAAAATTAGGTGATAGCATAAAAACAATTGTCGTGTGTAGGGTTAGCCATCTAGCTTAATTAATGCCACTCTTGACAAAAATGAATGCAAAAACCACAATCAAGAAATAAAACATTCTCAAGAGAAAAACTGAGTCTAGGAATGTGAAAAAAGAAAAGTGAAAATCGGCATAAGTAGTTCTGGAATAAAAAGGCTCTGCCCCATCAAAGTAGCCTAAAGCACAAGAAAATAATTGGATAATAATCATATTTTGATCATTTAACTTCTCAGTTACATCTTTTTAAGTAATCAGTATTCAATAAGGTCATGCTACTATGGATTTTAGCAAAGCCAAAAATGGCAATATTATCTATAATGAATATCGTGTAGCACAATACAATTTTTAAAATTTAATATGTTGTAAAAAAAAAAAAACATAGCCTATTAACAATGCTGAATATTTGCAGAATATATTACTTATATTTAATACCACACAAACTATTTTCTACATGTTTATTATACTTTCTGAGATATGTTATCCATTTGTTCATTTGTTAGATGCCATTCATTTATCGCACTGTCTCCGGATACGTCTAAGCGTACTACGTTTTTTTTTTTTCGGGATACGTCTAGCAAACTTTGATGACGTCAGTAAACAGAATGAACTCTTATGATTTAAAGTTATTTTCTTTTTGCTGGAAATTGCATAACCGAGCAATTTTTTCTGATTATGCATTAAAATTGTAGCTATTTTTCTGTGGCGTGCTGGCAGAGTGGGTTAATCGCTTGGCCGTGACCCATTTTGGCTAACTAAATGCGGGTTCGATTCCTCTCAGAGACTTTTTTTTTTCAGGATTAGGGTTAGGGTGTGGAGCAATATCTATTGATGGTCCCCAAAAAAAAAATACGGGAGACATATTTTTTTTTTCAGGATTAGGGTTAGGCCAAGTTAGGGAAAGGAGCAATATCTATTGATGGTCCCCGAAAAAAAAATATATCTCCGATTATTAACAGTAAATGATGTCATCAACGTCTGCAGTAAATAAGAGTTCTCATTCATTCTGTTTACTGACGGCATTAAAGTTTGCTAGACGTATCCCGTAAAAAAAAATACATAGTAAGCTTAGACGTATCCGGAGCCAGTGCGTTTATTTATATACAAATGCTATTGTACATCAATCAATATTTAGGTGCCACACTATTAGAAAGCCAATAACACTAATTGTAATTTATTTAGTCAAAGACTTGAAATAGCAATGGCTAATGGGCTTTCTGTGGACTCTGTATAGTAAATTACTATACCATCTATATAAATAAATTATTTAGAATCTGTGGTTGGCTCAGTGACTTGGTCAGATCATGCCCATGCCATGGCAATCTAACAAATAAGACCACACCATGTAATTCAAAAAGTCAGATACAGCTAAAGAAAACACAAAATAAGATATCTGCTTAAAGATAAATGACTACCTGGTTTAGATCCACTACTTGATTCCATCTTACAAATTAATTATAATTTCCTTTCAGTTAACGAAAGCAAAGGAAATATGGTTGTATTTTTGACTAAAAAATAAGGAATCAAAATATATATATATAAACCAGAAGCAACGACTCTAAGTTTAAACAAAAAAATATTTACCTAGGAATATTGATGCATTTTGTGCACGGATCTTGAGTGGACAACGCCTTGATTAACTCATCCAAACCACCAGTTTTCTTCAGTTTTTTAACCAAACTTTTTACAGCCTTTTCTGCCCATTTGTCATCTTTTTCATGTTCGCCCTTCTTCCATGCTAGAAGTCTTTTAACTATTGGAGAAGTAAATGGCGAAAGGGGTGATGACATCATGATTAAAATATTCCAATTTCAGAAAAAAAAGTATATTAAATTATTATTTCATTCTAAAATGCAGAATTAACACAGAACAAGAAAGTTGATTCATTCGATACAACTTTTTGGTTGACGTCTGCCATTTTGAATCGACCGAATTACTATCTTTTTAAAATAGTTCATGATAAAAAAAACTTCGCAGGTTATTAATACATTATTAATATTAATAGTTAGTGCATAAAGAAACCAAAATGACAATTGGAACATAAAACAAAATTAGTGAAACAGGAGGAAAGCTTGAGTTTTACACTTTATGCATTGTTATTACAAATCAATACGCGGATATCGTACTATTTTCACCTAAAAATAGAAACATCGAAGTAAGGCGAGATACGAAATCAGCTGAGTTGTAAAATTTACCTTTTATAGGTCATGGACTTGACCAACACACATTGAGAAAAAAAAAAACCTATCAAATGATCACACGTTAATTTACAGATGAACACAGAGCTTTAAAATATCTTTGGTAAAAAATGAATGCTAGAAAATAAGGTCAATAATCATACTAGCGTTTGACCTTTCAACGTAGTTTGTTGTAGGCTACAAAATGTCTATGAAAATCGGACCGTTTTCCGTTGTTGTTTTTTTTTTTTAAACAATGATATCCTTATAAATAACAAATAAAAAATCATGAAATATTATCATAATTGTAATAAAATTTAATACAAGTTAACCTCGTATTCTAATGCGTCGGTCGGCAACAGTTATGTTCTCGCGGACGCCAAACTTAAAGGTTTAAGTCTACGGACCCCCCCCCCCCCCAATAATATATATATATATATATATATATATATATATATATATATATATATATATATATATATATTTAAACAATGCCGTAGCCAGAATTTTGTTTTGGTGGGAGGGGGGCTGTGCGGAGGAGTTTTTTTGTAAGAAAAAATTGGAACGCAATGATAAAGAAGTATATTTTATAATAGAATTTAATTTTTAGAATTAATTTGGCTACGGCCTTATATATATATATATATATATATATATATATATATATATATATATATATATATATATATACATATATATATATATATAATACCAGATAAAATGGCTATTTTCCTCAACTAAGTATTTTAGTTTTAAAGTATTAAACACAATAAACTATGCATTAGGGGCAATAAGGGCCAATACATTTTACTGTATCGTTGGTCCCCAAGGTTGTTAGTATATCGAAGTATCGGTATCGGCCAATACAGCATCGGCGATACTTTTTTTAATATTGGTTGCTGTCTTGCCGATCCTTTTTGTATCAAATATTGATTTGTGTATCGCCGAAACATTTTAAACTAAAAATTTTCGATACTCGATATCAATACTTTTCTTTTACCACTATTAGCTATATGCAGAAAAACAAAAGCGATTTTAATACATTGTTTTAAGAGTAATCTACATAAATTCAATCACTACTAGTAATCATAGCATACAGATAAGTTGACTTCAATACCATCTGTAAAACTGCTGATTGCTGGACTTCCAGACGAAGAAGTGTTATTGGTGTTTCTGTGCATTGGTTAGAACCTGAGCCATTTGAGCTTGGCTGAGCGTAGAATATTTAGCTGACATACTTATGATTTCATTGCCAAAAAACTAGAAGCAATCAACAGAGAATTTGAAATAAGTGACAAAAATTGTTCACTGTAACAGACAGCGGATCATTTTTTTAAAGCATTTCGCTGTTTTGTAAAGATGAAATGATGAACTTAAGTGTAAACGATTTGCAACAGGATTATTACGATTTGGATATGGAATTTGAACAAATTGATGATTTACTGAATTCACCACTTGATAATGATGACGAACAGGAACAGGTTATTTACCAGCTACCGCACATCGTATATGTGCATCCCACTTGTTAAATCTTGTTGTTACGCGGGATGCTAAAGTACTACAAGAAGTAACCAAACGTTTGCCAGTACAAACATCTGAAAAGTTGGTAGCTTTCTGGAACAAACAAAATCGCTCATCTTTGGCTGCAGATGTAATCAAAGCGACAATCGACACGTATCTTGTTACTCCCGGTGACAGAGCTGTTATTGATGGATTTAATGCGCGATTCAATTTTATATTTTCTGACCCAGAGGCAAAACTGGCAGCAAATGGCCACACTAGATTCAAGTCCGACTGGACAGACAACTTGGATCACAAGGCTGAAGTTGTACAAACCTTCCAGCAGTGCACTGAGTGGTTCAGCAGGGTGGTGCAGCTTCAGTACAGTCTGCAGTTATCTAAATCCACAGATTATTTTTTTTTTTGCTTGACTTACTGCACGGCGGCAGAACAAAGACGAATTGCTTAATAGTAACAGTTCTGCTGAAGTAGACAGATATCTCGAAGATAACTCATCAGAAATGCTGTAATTAGCAGCCTACCCAAGCATTAAGAATCTATTTCTGCAACTGAACACTGGACTAACGGCTAGTGCTACAGTTGAGAGCATGTTTTCATTGGGTGGGCGTGTTTTTATGCCATTACGTTCTAGGCTAAGCAATGATTATTTTGAAATGATGGCCTTCTTACGTGCTGCCAAGTGGTGAAGTGATTAGCATTAAAATTGTGCTCTGACATTGCATTTTATTGTTTTTACTTTTTAAAAAAAAAACTTGAAACACTTGCACTCATTATATTTTAAATAAAAATATTTTGTTGTTCTCAAAAGTATTGGTATTGTATTGGTATCGATTTTGGCAATACATTTTTACTTGAGTATTTGTATTGGTATTCGCGATACTCTTTTCATGAAGTATTGGTATCGGTATTGACCATACAATTTAAGAGTATTGTTAACAACCTTGTTGATCCCTACTTGCCTGAAAAAATGTTCATGGAGTTCCAATGACCTCACAGTAAGTCAAAGAGATATTTTTATTCCAGCCGAGATAGTGTTTTAATTGTTGTTACTCGTGAATCGTTTTCGCGCAAAATTGTGTTTTTATCGCTTTTTCACTCTGCTCAATGTCGCACAGTGTATCGCTTTCTTAAGGCGAGAAAAAAAAAATAAAGAGGTCTTGTTAAGGACGTTAAGAATTCAACTTAAATACTGATGTATGGATGAGACTTTTCTTAACAGAATTATTTTAATGCTAGAAAATGGATTGACTTCTTAAAACTGGCCAAGAGGTATGATCAACCCCGTAGCGTTAAAATTCTACAGGAGGGGCCAGGCATTCTACAGCAGGGGCCAGGCAATAGCAGTGGGGGGGGGGGGCAGGTAATACATTTTACTAAGTAGAACAAATAAGCAGGCGGGCAAACAAAACGCTGGGGGGCGGCCCCCTGGCCCCCGCACGCTACGGGCCTGGGTATGATTAGAACGTGATCCATTATTAGTCACTCGTCTCACTGTAAAGGAACATGAAAGTTTACCGGGAGCTCATACCTTTACCAAGTGCTTCAATTATTCGAGAATCGATTGCTTTTATTGATTTCATTATTTGTTTAATAATTGCATATGATACTTGTAGCGTTTAGAATTTACCCACACCTACACCGCCCCCTCTCTACACCAACAGGTGAAACTTTTCCCTCCCAAACGAGTGACTCAAGTTAGTTGACCATATTACGCAACTCAAGGTCATGGTCAAGCCAAGCTCCTAATACTTTCTTTGTTGTCCGTAATGACACATTGAGAGCGTGATCACCCCCTTTGGCCCCCCCCCCCCCATCCCGATCTTTATAAAGTTAAGTTAGAACAAGATAATATTCAGTACCGTAGAGAATGCAGTAGAGACCATGCCGTAGGGCAGTAGGCTTAGAGAGCAGTACGGTAGAAAAGATTCAGGAGGGTAGTAGGCAATAGACATAAGATTGAGAGAATAGTGCTGACAGGCTTAGAGTAGACATAGGTCGATAGATAGAAGTAGTTAGAAGAGAAGTGAAGTGTATTAAGTTTTATTAAAGTTATTTTAAAGTATTGTGTATATAGTGTACTGCACTGAGTTTTGTTCTTTATACATAAGTGTAAATTTAACGTAACATATTGGGTGAGCATATTAAAATCACCTGGCGAGCCTGCCCTCCATACATATTAGAATTTTGTACGCAACAATACTTCATAATGAATTCGGTGACCATTATTTGCCTAAAAGTTGCTCACTGAATAGACACAACTTTTTCACCTTCGTAACTATTCTTGAAATTATCTCCTGAAAATGTTGTCTGCACCAATCAATAGCATACGTTTCGTAATCCATTACATTTTGTGCTCCAGGAAATAGTTTCGTAAACCTCAGAAATAGTAGTCCAACCAATCATAATGGGCGAATGATTCATCATTTTTACACTCCTTCACATTCAACCATAAACTAAGAAGGGATTATGATTGCTAATGTTCGTGAATTGAAATAGATAGAAAGGTGATTGTATCACTATTTTGATTAAAAAATTTCAAATCATCACGCCTTGTCTTCAACCTGTTACTGGCATTAAAAAATTCTTGAATTTTCTGGACAGTATGCTTTTTCATATCATCTTTACATACTAGTAAAATGCATGGCATAATAATTCTTCTCATATTTCGGGACTTTTTTGTGTTTCAAATACTAGTAGGAAGTGGGGTGGGGGGAGTACAAATAAGAGGAAAAAAATGATTAAATCATTTTTCGAATACATGCATTTTAATTTTTTTTTAAATTATAGCCTTGCGAAAACAAATACAAATCAATTTTACCAGTTCGATCCGAATACTGCAAACTGTCTTGCAATACATGCAGGTCTGCATTTAAAGTAGACTAGGCCGTGGCTTAGGGGCCCCGCGAAATAAGCCCCCCCCCCAAATGTTGAATAGTAGGCCTATACAAGATTAAAAAAAAACTTAGCAGTATTTTTCAAAAATGGGGCCTCAAATTTTTTGTTGGCCTAAGGCCCCTAAGATTGTAAATCCGGCTCTGAATACTTACATATGCATAATGAAGATCTATGAGATGTTTAATATACAAATGTTTATTTCTTAACTAAATGATGAGAGAGAATCAACGACAGGCTGTGGTTCACTTGTAACCCACTGAGTTGTTTCAACCGAACATTGTTAGTTTGAATATTTTCTTTTGTTATAAATTTTTTGATGCGATTGATAAAGATGTCCACATCTTTCTACAGACCCCAAAAATTGTCTCACGGATTCATAGTTTACCGATCGCTGTATTTTAGCATGGTAGATGTCGCTGTTACGAAGTAGGTTTTTTTTAGCACAATTGTTTAAAAGTCTCAGGAACAAAAATTAGCGGTCAGCTCAGCGGTCATCTAGGGAAGTGGGCGCGTCATAGTGACCAGATAGCTGAATCATTCAATAGACAGGTTACCGTGTCAGATCACTAGGAGGGGGCGTTAATTTATAGCGGGCAACTGGTGAGCACAGGGACTCAGGGGAAACAAATACATGTAGAAGAATGACCGTGATACGTGGGGTACAGGTTTAATTTCAATGGACCCGTCGGTAAATTGTAGGGGAGGTTAGATTTATTTTAGAAAGGTCTTTACGGTAGAATTCACACGGGGGAAATGTTTAACTAGAAACCTGTTTAGGTGTCAATCTCTTTCCCATCTCACAGAGCTGTCACATAAATTGTCCCGAGGGTGGTGTTAGTTTGGGCTAGCAGTGATTATGGGTAATAAACCAACGATGCCAAGCCAATCGTTTGCAGTACATGAGCTGTACGATTTGTATGAGAGTCAGAGAAGAGAGAGAGAGAGAGTAGGAGAAGGGCGAGCGAAAGAGCGGGACGTAATTTGAAGTACTGTATTTAAGAAGAACTGGCGTTAATATCTGCATGTGATAAACGCGATCAAATTTTGTAGAGATCCAGCTATGGATCTATTAGTTTTGGTATCCGGACAAAACCCCCCCAGCGGATAAAATCCCCAGCTGACAAAACCCCCAATGGACATAATCCCTAATTTTATTATAAAATCTATTGTTTGGCCCTCATTTTTATTAAAAAATGTAATACATAATACCTGGATGTAAATATATATAAAAATACGTATTTTTAAGTGATTTTTTTTTTCAAAGTACCACAATAAGCTGGATTAGCCCGTCGAGCCACATTTGTCAAAAGTCAATACCCTGGTTACTTTCAATCAACAGGAAGCTTATCTTACCAGGTAAAACAAACAGAAGTAATAGTTTTAGCCCAAGGTCAAGACTGACCGTATCTTAATTCTACCCTTTAATTCTCACGCCCGGCACACATTTTATAGCAGAAGGTAAAACAAACAGCATAACAACCTCAGTGGTCGAAAGCCAATCCTAGGTAAAACAACATAGGAACACGCCTATTGTGTTGTGTATTGTGTTGACAGACATGATCTCTTATATCGACAAACATTTCCCGTAGCCCATGGTCAATATTATATATATAGAAGTATCAATAATATCGAATTAAATTCGATCATAATATTTTGGGGGCTTTGTCCGCTGGGGGTTTTGTCCTACAATCATTAGTTTTATATGATTATAATGACAAAAAGAGACATACCAAGGGGTCTTTCACATATTACGTCATGCTTTTTTCTCTTTTTTTTAATTTTTAAACTCCTACAGTGTAGCATAAGAAAGTATGATAAAGAAAGTATAACCATTTTCGGCGATTCACTTAAAATCAGCCCCGACCCTTTATAATTTTGAGAATCACTGCAATCGGATGCTTACTACTGTAGCGTTTAGAATTTGAGAATCACTGCAATCGGATGCTTACTACTGTAGCGTTTAGAATTTGAGAATCGCTGCAATCGGATGCTTACTACTGTAGCGTTTAGAATTTGAGAATCACTGCAATCGGATGCTTACTACTGTAGCGTTTAGAATTTGAGAATCACTGCAATCGGATGCTTACTACTGTAGCGTTTAGAATTTACCCCCACCTTCTTCGCCCCCTCTCTACACAGACAGATGAAACTTTCCCATCCCAAACGAGTAACCCATCTTAGCTGACCATGTTACGTAACCCAAGGTCATGGTCAAGCCAACTTGACTTGACTTAATCCTCTGACTCCACGTGGGAGCATAGGGCCTCAACAACGCTCTTCCACCGAACTCTATTTTGGGCGTCTCTCATCAGCTGAGCCCACGTCCATCCAGCTGCCTTCATCTCTCGCTCAGTGCAGCGTCTCCATGTCTCCTTTGGCCTGTCTGCTCTTCTCTTTCCCTGCGGGTTCCACTCTAGCGCCTGCCTTGTGACATTGTCTGGGCTCTTGCGCAGAGTGTGGCCTATCCAGCCCCATTTTCTCTTCCGGATCTCTTGGTCAATGGGGGTCTGCTTTGTTCTTTCCCACAGGGCGGTATTGGAGATTTTTTCTGGCCATCTGATACGTAAGATATCGCGGAGGCATCTGTTAATGAACACCTGCAGTGGTAGTTGTCTTGGTCAGTCTTCAGGCTTCTGAACCATATAGTAGCACTGCTTTCACGTTGGTGTTGAAGATGCGGACTTTTGTCCGCCCAGAAAGTGCGGTAGAGTTCCAGATGGGACGCAAGGTATTGAAGGTGTGCCTCGCTTTGTTAATGCGGCTTCTGATGTCTTCGTCTGCTCCTCCATCCTTGCTCACCACACTGCCCAGGTAGACAAACTTGTCCACCTCACCGATGTTGGATCCTTGTAGTTGGATTGGATCTTGTTGCTTGTTGTTTATCCGTATGGTTTCTGTCTTTTTGGTGTTGATGTTGAGCCCAACTTTGTTTGCTTCGTCTGCGAGCATATTCAGTTACTGTTGTGCATCTTGTTGCCGGTGTGACAGTAGGCTGACGTCATCCGCGAAGTCGAGGTCTTCAAGCTGCTTGGTGGAGGTCCATCGAATTCCTGTGTTTGCATTCTTAGTGGACTTCTTCATGATCCAGTCCACTACCAGAAGGAAGATGGTCGGCGACAACAAGCAGCCCTGCCTCACTCCGGTCCTGACCTCAAAAGGCTCCGTCAGCTTGCCTTTGTGGATAACCTGGCATGTGGAACTGGCGTACATTTGTTGGATGATGGCGATGAACTTGGGTGGGATCCCGTAGTGTGCCATGAGGTTCCAGACAACATCCCGGTCCACGCTGTCGAAGGCCTTCTCGAAGTCCACGTAGATTGAGTAGAGTGGAGACTGCCATTCAAGGGACTGCTCTATGATGATGCGCAGGGTGGCGATGTGGTCGGTGCACGACTTGTCCTGTTCGTTTCTTAGTCTTTTGTCTAAAGCCTCCTTCAGTCTCTCTAGCATGATGCGCGTCAAGATCTTGCTGGGAACAGACAGGAGCATGATGCCTCGCCAGTCTGACGAGGTGCCCTTGTCTCCATTCAGCAGGTACTTGTTCTTGCGTCCAGATTTTCTGGAGCAGAGGGAGAAGCATGTTTGTTGTTGTGGGGACATCGGCTTTCAGGGCTTCTGGTGGTATGCCGTCTGGACCTGCGGCTTTGCCTGATTTGATATTCTTCACCGCCTTAGTGATCTCCACTTTAGTGGGTGAGTTGGTGTTGACATGTAGAAGACTGTCTGCTGGTGGTATAGTAGGGGGTTGTTTTGGTGGGGGTCTGTTCAGAATTTCTGTGAAATGCTGGGCCCAACGTTCTCTCTCCTGACTTTCAGTTGTGATGGTTTTCCCGTCTTTGTCTTTCACAGAGCACATTTGCTGCGTGTTCTTGCCTGCCAGGGTCCTGGTAATTTCGTACAGCCTCTTCATATCTCTCTTGCCTGCTGCTGTTTCTGCCTCCTCCGTTAGGTCGTGGATGAATTTCCTCTTGTCTGCTCTGGCGCTCTTCTTCACTTTCTTGTTTATTTCCGAGTACTTTGCCTGCAGGTTTCTTTTCTCCTGTTGGTCATGACTGTGGTTGATCCTCTCTTTCAATGTTTTCCTCGCCTCCACGAGGTCCCAGGTGCTTGCGGTCAGCCACTCCTTGCGCTTTTTTGTCTTCTTTCCCAGGACTTCTTTGCAGGTATCTGTCCAGCTCTTTTTAATCTCCTGACAGTGTTCCTCTATTGTTTTCTCAGCCAAGTCAGCTAGTGCCTCAAAGCGGTTTTTCAGGCTGCATTGGTACTCTGTGGTTTTTCTGGTGTCTTTCAGGCTCTGGACGTTGTACTTGAAGGAGGGTCTCTGTGCTTTGTCCTTGTGGGCTCTCAGTTTCAGCTTCACGGTAGCCTGCACTAGGTGATGGTCCGATGCAGCGTCTGCTCCACGTTTCACCCTCACATCCAGAAGGCTTCTCCTCCACTTGCGGCCGATGGAAATGTGGTCTATCTGGTTCTTAGTTTTTCCATCAGGGGATATCCAGGTCTTCTTGTGGATGTTTTTGTGAGGGAAGATGGTGCCTCCAATGACTAGGTCGTTGAAAGCGCAGATATCCGTGAACAGCTCTCCGTTGTTGTTCATATCTCCGATGCCAATGGTCAAGCCAAGCTCCCAACTTACTTTGTTGTCGTAATGACACACGCATAGAGAGCGTGATTACTCCATACCCCCCCGACCTTTATTAACATAATCTGGCGAACATATAAATTATAACGTCACAACTACCAACATGACCTTGTGGCGCGAATAAGGGATGGGGGCGGGTGTGGTGAATGGGGTGGACTTAGCTGCCAGAGGGTATTCAATATGCCGCCTCCCTCAGAATACGATCTCAATCCGTATACAATTGACGAAATTTCAAATGTGTCATGTTTCGAGTAATTTGAGTAAAGAGAATAAATTCCCTTCCCACCATCCCTTCAAACCCCCCCCCCCCCCCCCACGATTTCTCAAAAAAAAAAAAAGCCGTATATTAGCCTACCCGTACTTACGCACAGCAGTCATTCTTTCGCTGCAAGGGGAGCATGTTGAATTTGGTATGAATCTGTCAAATGCCGCCCAAGATTTGTTTGATTTTTTTCATCATATACAATGGATAGGTGGACCCATTGCTAATTCCCTACGAAAGCTCGATTATTTACAATTTTTTTTTCTGTCGATATGGGACGGCATCTTCGGAACTTAATATGATAACTTTGTGTGGTGGAATCTGCCATGACGAACTACAACGATATCACAGAATAAGAGCTTTATTTGTATTAAAATCAGTTACATTTCCAATCTTTTAATCTTTGAATATTTTTTTTTCTCCTTTTATAAACTATATAAAATGGATAGATCCATGTCTCCACAAAATACAATATTTGACATTTTGTTTTACGTCAGCTGAGGAGAAATAGTAAAGTTATTATTTCTTGTATTTAACAATAACAAAATCTAAAAGCACGGGACTCATCAGACTTGACTAAAAAAAATTTACAACAGAAATAACATACAGGTCGTTTGAATTTCAAATTATGTTAGAATCATAAGTTATTCTAATACATTTTGATTTGTTTCTATTTTATTCGACTACAGGTATCACTGCCCCCCCCCCCTCCGACAGCAGTTTAAGTGACACCGAGGTCCCTTGCCCCCACCCCCCTCCCGCCGCCCTGAAGTCCCCCCAACGACGAAGTTTGTTGTTTATGTTGAAATAAGTATTTTTATAGTATAGTAAGGGAGACTATAAAGTAAATAGTAAAATTTATTTTTAAACAGAGTATCTTCCCAGGAAAAGATCACTCTGGAAGTATTAACAATTTTAAAATTAGCAGTATCCAAATCAATTTGTTTTTAAAAAAAAGAAAGAATAATTCAGTTTTGTAAGCACGTTATTTTACACATTTTATTATCCTGTTACACCTAAGAATTAAGGCATTTAATTATTAAGACATGTTATTATTATAATCATGTTTTACATTGACACTGTCAGACGTTCATGACTTATTACGAAGTTTGAGTAACGCTGAATCAACGCTGATCAGTTGTAAACATATTTATGTTTCTCCCCCTTGCTAGTCTTTTTACTTACACTGTAAATTACAGTGGGCCATCTATAATAGACAGGGCTTAATATTACATTAAGTTCATAAAGCAAATAATAATTCTAAATAACTTTCTTTTACTACCAAAGTTCCAAAGCTTAAATAGCAGTGGCAAGATGTTACTAAAAAAAAGAACATGTTGATGATCAGAGGTGGACTATAAGGTCATTAATTGCACAGAAGAAACAGTAGGGCCCATAGAAAAGAGAGAGATTAAAAAGGGATAAATTGAAACTTCTTGGGGTCCAGGTGTGCATCCACTACACCCGTGCTCAGGGACTAGGCGTGAGTGTTGCTGGTCATAAATAACTCGTAGAGAAAAATTTATTGATGTTTTTAAGATTACTACAATGCACAAACAAACATAGATTTATATATGTGTATAGATAATTAGATTAACAACATATACAATTTATATATAAATGAATGTTGTATATATTTAAACTTGTAGTCATTTAATTTTGAATGATTTTGCTAAGTAAATATATTCAATAAACACAGTACCATTATCTAGCATTTTCTATAAATATGACTATGACCGGCAACACTCATGCCTCATCCCTGCCTGTGCTCAATCAATGTGCCCAGCTAAAATCAGCTTCATTTGTTTACAAATAATTTGTTGCATAGTTTTATTGTTTTAATCTACTTTTAAACATAAAAAGATTATGCAAAAAAAAAAAAACAGCAATGTTTTTAAAATAGTTGTTAAAATGAGAGTTCTTGCTTCTGATCTAGATTATTAAACAAAATACTTGGTAAAAAAAAATTGAAAAGGAAATATCAACACAGTAGTTATCATTAAAGTTTTAAGACTTTCTTAGCTGTGTTAAAATATCTTTGGAAGGCAGCAAATCTCAAAAGAAAATATTAACCAAGAATTTATCAGTCTATGGACACTATTATAATTAAACACCAATAAGTTATATAAATAAATGTGTCAGCTTACTAACCCAGTAAATCATTAAAAATAAACTTGTTGGTAGATGTTAACCGTAAAATTTATATTATCTATTATTACTTATTAGTATGTCTCTTTTGCTATGGCCATAGAGTGCATAAGAAAAGTAAGGTTGGTTTAGGCACTGAGCACAGAAGAAAATTTTGGGTCTCTATTTAAAAAGATAGGAAAAATAAATATTAAGTTTAAAGTTGATGTTTAAATGGGGTCATATTTGAATTTGGGTCGGAGCCCAGTGCACGTACCATTGAATATCCCTAAAAAAAAGTGTAACTTGAAATTTTCATGGCATTAATGATATTTAATTATTTAGTTCCTAACATAATTATATTCTTGATAAATCTTTTAAATTAAAATACAAAACTAATTTTCTTCTTGTCTATTGCAGAATACTCTAAATTGTCATCTATGTCATCCTTTTCAAGAGTTTGTCAGCAAGGAACTATAATAACTGAGTTCAAGCGTATCATATTAAATACTTATAACTCTAGACTTTTGAGCTCATTAAAAAAATCAACCTTAAACCGGGTGAATTATTCAGCTGTTGGAGGTTTAATGTGCTGCAGTTATTATTCTGCTGAAAGAACATTTTCATCTCCCTACAGCAGCTTTAATCACAGCCCAATGAAATCATCAAGAATGGCAGTGCAGGCTAAAGATATCAAATATCTCGGGTATGTTTCTTTCTTTACATCTTATTTAAGACCAGTGACTAATCCATTTTGCAATATTTTTTTTAAAATTGCATGTTCAACTCTGGAAGCCCAGATAGCTGTCAAGAATCCCACATCACATATAATTGAGGTCATTTAATAAAAGTTATTGCAGGATATTTTAATTACTTTTACTTACCAAACTACATGTACAAACAAACGGTTTAGCAGCTTTCATGACTTCAAAGTTGTAAAAATAGTTAATAAAATGAATTAATTAAAACAGCAGCATTGAAAGATATGCAGCAGCAACAACAGTTTTTCAAATTTCAACTCACAATGAACATAACATCACCATATCCAGTGTCTAATTAGTCAAACTAGCACAAAATTAGTCAACCAAACCCACACACATACACAATTTTTTTATTGAACAATGGATAAAAGTTGTTTAAGAAAATGATTATGCCTGTTGTTGGGAGTTTGGCGCAGAAAGAAACTGTGGCGTTATACTTCTATAGCGGCAGGGACAAGCTGATGTAGGTTGGTGTGACTTGCATTCATCATGGGGCCTTTGGGTTGGGGTATAGTTACATTCATCAAAAATAAAGTTTAATTAATACATAAAGTTAAATCATTAAAAAAGATTGTTTTAAACTGCTACTATATGTGAAATGTAAGCAATATTCAGCAAAATTATTATATAAGGTATAACCTTTTAACTAATAAAAACTTTAAAAGCAGCCAAAACTCCAGCTAAAGACCAGCGCAGACTGCCTAAACTGATGGGGCCTTTTTAACTACTGCTTGTCATGCTTCTGTTTGAGACAGCATATTCCTGCTATGTGGAATATATCCTTAGATTGAGTAAACTAGTGTATAGATTGAGTAAACTAGTGTATAGATTGAGTAAACTAGTGTTTAGATTGAGTAAACTAGTGTTTAGATTGAGTAAACTAGTGTTTAGATTGAGTAAACTAGTGTTTAGATTAAGTAAACTAGTGTTTAGATTGAGTAAACTAGTGTTTAGATTGAGTAGACTAGTGTTTAGATTGAGTAGACTAGTGCATAGATTGAGTAAACTAGTGCATAGATTGAGTAAACTAGTGTTTAGATTGAGTAAACTAGTGTTTAGATTGAGTAGACTAGTGTATAGATTAGATTGAGTAAACTAGTGTTTAGATTAAGTAAACTAGTATTTAGATTGAGTAAACTAGTGATTAGATTGAGTAGACTAGTGTTTAGATTGAGTAGACTAGTGTTTAGATTGAGTAAACTAGTGTTTAGATTGAGTAAACTAATGTTTAGATTGAGTAGACTAGTGTTTAGATTGAGTAGACTAGTGTATAGATTGAGTAAACTAGTGTTTAGATTGAGTAAACTAGTGTTTAGATTGAGTAAACTATTGTTTAGATTGAGTAAACTAGTGTTTAGATTAAGTAAACTAGTGTTTAGATTGAGTAAACTAGTGATTAGATTGAGTAGACTAGTGATTAGATTGAGTAGACTAGTGTTTAGATTGAGTAGACTAGTGTTTAGATTGAGTAAACTAGTGTATAGATTGAGTAGACTAGTGTTTAGATTGAGTAAACTAGTGTTTAGGTTGAGTAGACTAGTGTATAAATTGAGTAGACTATTGTTTAGATTGAGTAAACTAGTGTTTAGATTGAGTAGACTAGTGTTTAGATTGAGTAAACTAGTGTTTAGATTGAGTAAACTAGTGTTTAGATTGAGTAGACTAGTGTTTAGATTGTGTAAACTAGTGTTTAGATTGAGTAAACTAGTGTTTAGATTGAGTAAACTAGTGTTTAGATTGTGTAAACTAGTGTTAAGAAGTTTAAATGTGTTGGAAAATCTTAAAAAAAACTAACAAAAGAAAATAAAAATTAAATTAAGACAAGCTCACGTACACCTTTTTTTCTGGCCGCACATGTAGAGTCGCCACTCGCCAAGGACCACATTCGGCTCGCCAGTTTGACATGTCTGTTTTTAAAATAATGTTCAAGGGACATAATGCTTTACTTAGTCGCATCCCTATTTTGGACATTGCCTCCCTTGTATGCAGTGCAGTAAACTGCCTCCCGGGCTGTCTCTAAAGTTTTGCCCCCCCCTTTTTTTTTTTTAGAATACGAACACCTTGGAAATTAGTCTAAATATATTAAAATGTCTTGGAATACGAGCATGATTTGAAATTCAAATGTCTGGCATTCTATTTCTGCGTTTTCGTATTGTGTATTCTTTTCTCTGTGCAATCAAGCTATCTTTATGTCATTTCATTCACTTCTCATGTAAAAGTATTTTAGCGATTTTTTCAATGATAAGTTGAAACCTTTTTTTTTTTTTTCGAAAGTAAAAAAAAAATATACAAACAACTGAGGTCATTTATTATTCACACACTGGGTGTCCTTAAAATGTACACACAAGGGGCGGCCCAAGTGAGTGGCACTAGGGGGGAACCACCTTCAAGCCTCGGGTGTCCGCGATTGGAGATATTTTTATCGTCACCGAGCAGTAGAAAAACTTTATGTTTGATGCAGGTCCCCACACATATGACACTCGCCATAGACCGCACCCGTTTACTGGATTTAAGTATTAGTACTTATACAAACATCACAATGCATTAGTACTTGTACAAACATCACAATGTATCATGCCCGATGTCTTCATTAGGCCCTTTACTGTCCATTGCAGTATGTTTGACGAGCGCATCTTCCCAATACTTCTCATGAAGATTGAAAACTAGTTTTTTTTTCAGAATAATTTTCTAGAACTGGTTCTGTTCTGCATGAAAGGTGTCACTGTTTGACTTCATTTATCTTTTAAGTTTCATAAATGTGTTTTCAAGAATCATTGTATTTTAGCACGGCTGATGCCCTTATTCCATATGGCGGTATAGTAATTACAAAGTATACATTAAATGTAAAATATCACGTTTTGTGGAGATCCACCTATAGTACATATTAATAGTGAATATTGATTTAATCATTGAAGGATTAAAAATTGAAACGATTTTAATACAAATAACAAAATTCTTATAGTGAGTGAAGTATCATTCATGTAAGCACGGCAGATGCTGTAAAACAGTTTGTGCTTCTCACCACTATAGCGACCCACTATAAAAACATTTTTTTTGGTTTCGCGACCAACCATCAAAAACTGTTTTTTTTTGACCTACCTTCAAAGAAAGAACCACTACAAAAGAAAGTGGCATTAATTGTATTGATAGATTTCTCTATACGATGCACATTTACAGAGCTGTAAATATACTGGGTTTAGTTATTCTCGATCCTTCCATTGCTACATTGTGTCTCGATCCTTCCATTGCTACATTGTGTCTCGATCCTTCCATCGCTACATTGTGTCGAGATCCTTCCATCGCTACATTGTGTCGAGATCCTTCCTTTGCTACATTGTGTCGATATCCTTCCATTGCTACATTGTGTCTCGATCCTTCCATTGCTACATTGTGTCGCGATCCTTCCATTGCTACATTGTGTCTCGATCCTTCCATTGCTACATTGTGTCGAGATCCTTCCATCGCTACATTGTGTCGAGATCCTTCCATCGCTACATTGTGCCGAGATCCTTCCATTGCTACATTGTGTCGAGATCCTTCCATTGCTACATTGTGTCTCGATCCTTCCATTGCTACATTGTGTCGATATCCTTCCATTGCTACATTGTGTCTCGATCCTTCCATTGCTACATTGTGTCGCGATCCTTCCATTGCTACATTGTGTCGAGATCCTTCCATTGCTACATTGTGTCTCGATCCTTCCATTGCTACATTGTGTCGAGATCCTTCCATTGCTACATTGTGTCGAGATCCTTTCATTGCTACATTGTGTCGAGATCCTTCCATTGCTACATTGTGTCGAGATCCTTCCATTGCTACATTGTGTCTCGATCCTTCCAAGGCTACATTGTGTCTCGATCCTTCCATTGCTACATTGTGTCGAGATCCTTCCATTGCTACATTGTGTCGCGATCCTTCCATTGCTACATTGTGTCGAGATCCTTCCATTGCTACATTGTGTCGCGATCTTTCCATTGCTACATTGTGTCTGAACTTAGTCCCACACTTTGAGGATCACTGCTGGAAAACAAGTCGTGATTCTTTCTACCACATGACACCGCCTCTCTTTCTCTACCACATGACACCGCCTCTCTTTCTCTACCACATGACACCGCCTCTATTTCTCTACCACATGACACCGCCTCTCTTTCTCTACCACATGACACCGCCTCTCTTTCTCTCATATTGTTTCTTGTTAGCCAAGGATAGGCTCACCATACATAACGTGCACATCATTTACTTTACGATGTGAGTTAGAACAATGGTATATCGTACAGCACACCGGTCAGGGTACTAATTAACTCTACACCGTAGTCTAATGGGAACCATTGCCCAGCCAGAATAAGTAGTCTCCTAGACCTAGACAACCAGGGAGAAGATGATCTTTCAAAATAACAATTTCTTATCGATCATTCGCTCCTGAATTTTAGTTTCCTTATCGATTAAGAAAATAGGTTTGGTCCTAGAGAATTACTTTGCCAAATGTTGATCTGCTGGCTAAGTAGGGGCAAGTCATTCTGTACTAAAGACAGCCAAGAAAGAGAACTCTGATCTCTCTCTCTCTCTTTGATATCACCAAAGAGTAAAGTTTTACATAATAATCGATGCGCACATGGATGTGAATTCACATTAGTTTCTTGATTTAAGCCAAATTCTTTATTTTCCATCTAAACCGAGCAGCCTTGTTAACTGTAAAAATAAAAAAAATAAAAAGAAATCTTAACAGTATCATGTTAGGCCAAAAACATAAACAAGGCAATAGTCTTTATAAATTTAGAACTATTTCATTTTTAAACAAACTTAAACTTACATGCATTTTAGAATTATATTATAATATTGTGGGGTGCATTATATAGTCCGGGATACATACACCACGATCCAGGGCCGGCTCTGGGCATAGGCGACATAGGCAGCTGCCTAGGGCGCCAAATTGCTAGGGGCGCCAAATTTTAGAATTCTCACTCTTTACTGTTCATGCAGAAGGGGCGGGCATCCTAATAGATGACTGCCTAGGGCGCCAAATTTTAGAATTTCTCACTCTTTACTGTTCATGCAGAAGGGGTAGGCATCTTAATAGATGACTGCCTAGGGCGCCAAATTTTAGAATTTCTCACTCTTTACTGTTCATGCAGAAGGGGTGGGCATCCTAATAGATGACTGCCTAGGGCGCCAAATTGCCTGGGGACGGCTCTGACACGATCTATTGAATGATGGTCATTGGTGTCTCTTAGTCTGGATTAAAACAACAATCTAACCGCGCAGGGGCGGTACCGTGGTAAATGAGGCAATACCGCGACCCTGGCATTCGCAGCTCGAGATGGATAGGCACACAGCACCCCCCCCCCACCTTTAACGGATAGCCGCCTTGAGCACACTTTACGCAGTCTGCCGTTTCTGTTAGGTGGAAGGCACAATACACCCTTTCAGTGATGGCAGGTGGAAGGCACAATACACCCTGTCAGTGATGGCAGGTGGCAGGCACAATACACCCTGTCAGTGATGGCAGGTGGCAGGCACAATAACCCTGTCAGTGATGGCAGGTGGCAGGCACAATAACCCTGTCAGTGTTGGCAGGTGGCAGGCACAATACACCCTGTCAGTGATGGCAGGTAAGATCCTTGCCTTGCTGTTCCGGTCGATCGGCGGTACAGACAGGGTCGTCTTTCCGGTATGAGCAAGTGCTAAAACCCCTTTTTGTTCCACGGTAGCAGATGTAGCGGGCACACACACACCGCCACTCTGTAGGCAACGCTGGAAACTAATTCATGCGTCACCAACAAGTCTGTTGCGGCAGGCACACGACACTCTTGTCATGTTATTTGTGGTGGCAAATAAAACCCCAACAAAAACTAAAAAAAAAAAATAATTCATTAAGTATGTCGAGAAATATGACATTCGCAAATTTGACAAAATGTAGCCAGTGTACATTGTTATGCAGTAAGTGAGATGTTAATAAATTGATGGCCCCATTTATCTGCTCCAGAGTTCTCATTTGATTGAATTTTTATTTTACAGAAACGTTATGCATTTTTACCTTTCCCATATTTTACATTTAAGCCAAACTACACCTTCTTTTCACCCTGAAATTTTTTTTGTATATTTTCTTTGTTAAATATTTAAAACAAATGGATGATAGCCAAGTGAATATAGACAGACCTGTGAATGTAAACAAACCTGTGAATGTAAACAAACCTGTGAATGTAAACAGACCTATGAATGTAAACAGACCTGTGAATGTAAACAAACATGTGAATGCAAACAAACCTAGGAATGTAAACAGACCTGTGAATGTAAACAAACCTGTGAATGTAAACAAACCTGTGAATGTAAATAGTCCTGTGAATGTAAACAAACCTGTGAATGTAAACAGTCCTGTGAATGTAAACAAACCTGTGAAAGTAAACAGTCCTGTGTTTTGTATAATTGAATTTATCTCAACCTGACTAGTCTTTTTTAGCTAATTATATATCTTTAAATATTTGAAGAGTTGAAATCTTTCTACTAATAACGTGGTATTGATGTATGAATTACAACCTCAATTATCACTTAATACTAATTGCTAACTATGTGAGAACATGATGCTCACTAACATATTTATTTTTTTTTTATTCAATACCCACACGATTTATCCATGGAACTAGACATTTAACATGATGTACCAGATGTACCGGTATGGTGGTATATCATTTTTTTATCAGATATTCTCTTGATTAAATTGATTCATGCAATTTTTGTGGACTTTTTGTTGTGACCATTGCAAATATAGGTTATATATACCCATCGAGATATGTGAATAAGTAGAGTGGATAGAATCCTAACATTAAACTACAGAAAATGATGTAGTTATTGGCTGAACTTACTATGGTGCAGATGGCAGGGGCAGTTGTCCAGCATCTCTTGTCCCCCCCCCCCCCTGCAACAGTCCCAGGAGACACACAAGACAGTCGTTTGGAATACAGGCATACTACTAATCTCATCAGTGCTGCTGTATGGCAGGATACAGAGATAAACGTCTTGGCCTGTTACACGCAATAAACGGTGTTCAATTTCAGTTGATATCAAACAAAACGCTTATGTTTTAACTAATCTCACACAATAAAGTTGTACTGTTTCAAGTGATCTTACACAGTAAAGTTGATTTGTTTTAATCTGAATCACGCAATAAACGTGTTCTGTCTCAACTGATCTCACACCTGCATGGGATAAATGGTAAAGATGCCATTGTTTATAGGCTTTCACTTCCCTTGCTGGTTGGGCACTTATGTTCATTTCATGAAGATTGAATGAAAACTGAAAAACACATTTGTTTTGTGTGTGTAAATTTCTTTTGTTTAAGTTCTTTATTTATCGTTTGATGGAACCTTAAAGTAACACAGAGTTCACTCAGTGGCAGTAAGATGTATCAGCTGGGAAACAATTTATTATTCAGACACAATGAATTGGCTCATTATATCTTTAATTTTTGTGTCGAACTGTACTTTAATTGTTGTGAAAATGTTCTGTAAACTAAAATAACACGACCAGGTGTCTGAATGAAACGTTGTTTTGTACAAACAATATGTTGTTGTTGTTGTGGACACAAATTCAATATTTACACAATCATGATTGATTTCTTTGCCCGCGATAACTTCCTATCTACCCAGTACATTAGCGACTATGTCAGTTATTTTACAATGAAATAGACTTTTTGTTTTGAGCTTTTCTAATTTTGTTTGCTCACTTCTCTGTACCATTTTTGTAATTCAGTACAAGTATTACACGTGTATTGTAATTTGGTACATGTATTAAGTATTTCGGTACACTTGTATTATGCACGTGTATTGTTAGTGTAATCATTGTATTTATCGATCCCAGTTGATCCCACATTATACAATCACCCATTTATTTCTACAACAGAGGTCCAAAAACAATATATAAGGCAACACCCAATGAGAAAAGACCTAAAGGCAGACCAAGAAGCAGATGGTTGGAGGAAGTGGAGAAAGACCTTAAAGCCATAGGAGTGAGACAGTGGAGGAAGAAGACCATGGATCGTGAAAAGTGGAGAAGAGTAGTACGGCAGGCCAGGGCCCTAAATGGGCTGTAGAGCCAGAGGAAGAAGATTTATTTCTATACCTTCATATCAATGGAATGAATACAACTAAGTAACCTGAACCATAATGTCCCTCTCACTTGTCAGTACTTTGCCTAACATATGGACATCATGTAATCGCCAGCAAATAACTATCGCATCGAATCCTCCACTCACTATTAGTATACATACACAATACACCTGCATATCGATACCAATATATCCCACTAATAGCCGTACGCTCGACCCTTAATCTAGATCGATTCTCCTCACTCTCTAGCCTCGGATCTCCACGCTCTACCTCTCGCGCGTGTTTTTAACACTGCACTAACCCTCGAGTAGCCCCTGTGACTGGGGGCTAGTTGCTCAACTCTTGCCACGTGTGGATTGCTTTGGTCTTTTGAGGGCCTTTTTTTTTTGTCTTCACTGTTTGTGGTGATTTTTTTCTTATCGCCGGACTCAAGTCACGTGCGTTCTATTTCTGAATCAGGCTAAACACTAGACAGGGTAATTGAATGCATTGTATCTATCATGAATATCAATGTTTTGTTAGTTAACCGTTAGAGTTATATTATAGTAATTGTTGAAACTGATGGGGCAAAGAAGACTTACTGTTGGGGTTTCTTTTACTGTTCAGCATTTACTGTCAGTGGAGTACATTGTTGACTCGATAGATACCATGATGGAGATGGTATATTTAGGGGAGTCTATCGTTGACTCGATAGATACCTTGATGGATATGGTATATTTAGGGGAGTATATTGTTGACTCGATATATACCTTGATGGATATGGTATATTTAGGGGAGTATATTGTTGACTCGATAGACACCATGATGGAGATGATATATTTAGGGGAGTCTGTTGTTAACTCGATAGATACCATGATGGAGATGGTATATTTAGGGGAGTCTATTGTTGATAGATACCTTGATGGATATGGTATATTTAGGGGAGTCTATTGTTGACTCGATAGATACCTTGATGGATATGGTATATTTAGGGGAGTATAATGTTGATACCATGATGGAGATGATATATTTTGGGGCGTATATTGTTGACTCGACAGATACCTTGATGGATATGGTATATTTAGGTTGTTGACACCATGATGGAGATGGTATTCTTAGGGTATTTTGTTGAATCGATAGATACCTTGCTACACACAGTGGAGTACATTATTGACTCGATAGATCCCACGATGGGAGATGGTACACTCAGGGGAGGGGAGAAGGTTATATCTGTATGTCTGCATCACCAATAAAAGTATTGTTACTATTGCAGTTGTCACTAAATTTTGACTGATAGAAATAATGTAACATAAATACACATTCACAGACCATGGTCGAACCGTGTTAAATAATATTAAAAAAAATGTTTGATATTTTTACTATTTAAAATTATGTCGGGGATAGAAGTGTAGCATTGAGAAATTGAACCATCTTGAAATAAATCATTGAATTATTTATATGCCATAAATTATGTTTATTGATTCTGGCTATCTTGCTTTTTAAGTAACATATATGATAGTAATTCAGTACAAGTATTACATGTGTGTTGTGTTTCGGTACAAGTGTGTATTACACGTGTATTCTATTTCGGTACAAGTGTGTAATATATCTATGCCACCCTCCTTTCATCTTCATTTCATATTCTTCAACTTGTCTGATTGATGCTTGCTTGCACTATCTGAATTTGCCCATTCTCCATTTGTTTCACATCTTAGCTGGGTACCTCTGTTTGATTCTCATCTACAGCTGGGTGCTTCTGTTTGTTTCTCATCTACAGTTGGGTGCTTCTGTTTGTTTCTCATCTACAGCTGGGTACCTCTGTTTGTTTCTCATCTACTGGGTACCTCTGTTTGTTTCTCATCTACAGCTGGGTGCTTCTGTTTGTTTCTCATCTACAGCTGGGTGCTTCTGTTTGTTTCTCATCTACAGCTGGGTACCTCTGTTTGTTTCTCATCTACAGCTGGATATATATATATATATATATATATATATATATATATATATATATATATATATATATATATATATATATATATACTTTATTGTTTTGAAAGAATTAAATTGTCTGATGCTTTGCACACTTTACATATAATTTATTTAATATTGAAACTCTATATAAGATTCTTAAAATGCTTCACTATTTTGTGTACTTAGTATTTATTCCAACGTGAAAATCTCAAAGCGATTTTTCCCCGCTTTATTCATTACTATAAAGTAATTCGCTAAGTAATGTTTACACAACGTTATGTTAATTCATGGACTCGAAATGATTATAATCGTGCGTGTATTGTCATGTTGGGTCTAAACGTGCATCAAATTTGAGCACTAAATTGATTTGAGGACACTTACATCCACCCAGCCATAGAAAGTGAAACCAACTAAAAGTTCATGAACATTATTAAAAGAGTCAGCCCATTGTTAATTTATCAAGATTTAGTGAAATAAGAAAGTAAATAATAGAGCAAAACACAAAACCCAACAAAGGCTGCATTGGGCTACCATTGATTAGTTCGCGTTTGCAATTTATTCACATTAAATTCAAGAAGATCACAACTATTGATGAATGATGAAAGAAGAAAGACCCGCGTGTCTGCTTTAGACCAGTAAGCAGTAGATATTTAACACTCTCATTACTTCTATTATCATCTTCTGTTCGGTTACATTCAGATGTCGAATAAACTTCGGTGACTTCTATTGTTATCTACTGTTCGGTTACATTCAGATGTCGAATAAACTTCGGTGACTTCTATTGTCATCAAGTGGTCCAATATTTACTCTATTGCCGTTTGACTTTTTGTTATGATGAGAAAAAAAAATAAAGGACTACAAATTTGTGTTTCCCACGCGAGAAAGCAGTTTATCTATACATGAAAGCAGTTTATCTATACATGGAAGCAGTTTATCTATACATGAAAGCAGTTTATCTATACATGAAAGCGAAGTGGATGAGAAAAATGTATTAATGTATAGAACTGTGTTGTAAATACATGACGTCATGGCTGTGTTAGTAAATGTAGTAAATACATGACGTTATGGCTTTGTTAGTAAATGTAGTAAATACATGACGTTATGGCTGTGTTAGTAAATGTAGTAAATACATGACGTTATGGCTGTGTTAGTAAATGTAATAAATACATGACGTCTTGGCTGTGTTAGTAAATGTAGTAAATACATCACGTCATGGTGTGTACTACACAATTAGTGAATGTAGTAATACATCACGCCATGGTGTGTACTACACAATTAGTGAATCTAGTAAATACATCACGTCGTGGGTGTGTTAGTAAATGTAGTTAATACATGACGTCATGGCTGTGTAGTACTACTCAGTTAGTGAATGTTGTACATACATCACGTCAGACATTGTCAACATTCACTTATCACTCTATTATTGATGCTGGTCACTTATTGTCACTTCAAATATGATACAATGAACTACTCATTTATTCTGTTTTGTTTGTATCCTAATTATTGATTTTCCAATTTTTTGTGGCTTCGTACCAAAATGCAAATTACTTCCCTATGCGGCATCTTAATTATCAAAGTTTATTTACAGTCAACACACTGGCTCAAACATAAACTTTCTCTGTCACACACACACACAATAACATATCAAATCAATACACTGACTCAAACATAAAATTCCTCTGTCTCTCACACACACAATAACATACATCGCCATATTAGTGTATCGATTTTTAAATGTTTGTCACATTTAAGCTTACTTTTGGTTGATTAAAAAGTTCATTCATCTGTTAACATTTGACAGCTATCAGTGAACATTCATGTCTTTTGAAGGCTGTCAGTTAACATTCAGGTCTTTTGATGGCTACCAGTTAACATTCAGGTCTTTTGATGGCTACCAGTGAACATTCATATCTTTTGACGGCTATCAGTGAACATTCATATCTTTTGACGGCCAACAGTGATTATTCATATCTTTTGACGGCTATCATTGAACATTCATATCTTTTGACGGCTATCAGTGAACATTCATATCTTTTGACGGCTCTCAGTGAACATTCATATCTTTTGACGGCTATCAGTGAACATTCATATCTTTTGACGGCTATCAGTGAACATTCATATCTTTTGAGTCTGTTTGTGAACATTCTTAGATTTCTCCAACTTTTTGAATAGTTAATGAAATGAAAGTAAATTTAATCCATTTAACTAAGTCAAACATTTGATACTAATTGTTTAATTTAAAGAAATAGGTTATGAAGAAATCAAAATGTTTATTAAACTCCTATTGTTGATTTAGGACGTCTAGCAGGTGTAAATACATGTCATAGTTAGTTTTTGTGTGTAGATTGGTAGATCAATTGTATGTATAATATATATATTATTTTCGTGGTACTTCTGTTTCTTGGTAGGTGTAAATATATTTCAGTCTCTTCAGAGTATATGATTTAACTAACTTGACTTGAGCGTGTATATTATTATATATCTAAAAGACGAACTACATGTATAAATCACTGAGTAGACCTCTATGTATCAAACATATATATATATATATATTTATTTATTTATTCAATCTATGGAAGTACATACATGGTATAAAATGATGTGAGATGAATAATCAAGTCCGTCTACTTGTCTACCAAATCTATCGTCTCCTAATTATCGTCTGTTTATCCCACCTCCGCTAAACTAAGTGGCCAGATAATTAAAACCATCTCTGTGCCAACTGTAAATTCTCCAGCCTAAACTGATTATAACAACATCCCCCTTTCCTTTAAAAAACAAATGTTATACATTTAGTTTTTTAGTCTGTCTCTGGTTTTTCTGTCTTTAACTTAATAAAATTTACTTTTGTCAAAATAAAAATACAAATTTTTGTTGTATCACATCACATCAATAGAAATCTATATAAAAAATGTCAGTGTATATACAAAATGTCAAACAAAATGGTTATGATACAAAATTTATTAATAAAAATATTCTTGTCAATACTATATCTCATATTTCAATTTTTAAATGCATCATATAGCATATCATAATATTGACATAAAAATTTGTTCAATTTTCAAAAATATTATTATCAATTCAGTTTTAAACAAAAAATTTTTTTATACAATAATAAGTGATTATTCACTTAAGTTGGTACCAAGTACCCATAACTTCTTCATAAGTTTTAAGTGCATTTTTAATTATCATTATTATCTCCCCTCTTTTCTCCTTTTTTTTTTTTATAGTGATTATTTTCTATCACCTTATGACTTAATTGTCATTTCTTTGTATATATTCACTTAATGAATTTATTTTTAATATTCAACACTTTTATATTTTTCTTCACATCATTATCATTCTTTTCTTTTGTATGAGAGCATTTTATTTCAGTACAATATATTTTTCATGTTGTCTTTAGACAAACCTCTTCTGTTGCAACAATATTTTGTTCAACTTATTGTTTACCTTGCTTTATCTAGCAAGTCATTTTTCTTTCATCTCTTATGAAGACCTTTTCTTTTGTCTTCTGTCAATAACACTTTCCTTAGTGATTTGACAATATTCATTTTGCACTCATCAATTATATAAGACATTTTTCTTATGTCTTTCTCATCATTTTATATAGTGTGAATATATTAACTTTGCACTTTTTCGTGTCAATTTATCTTGACATATTTAATATTATCACCATGTACAATTCATTATGTCTTCTGACATATAAAATATTTAAACATCATTTTAATAAAATTCATATATTATTACAATCTTCATATCTTTGACTTCTTTAGTCAATAATTGTTCAAGTTACATATTTGAGACTAATAAGTCTTCTTGACAATAATCAATGTCATAATCAATAATCCTTTGATTGGATTTAACAAAATTTAACTTTTTAAAAAGTTTTATAACAAATTGAACAATAAACTTCAAACAATGAACAAATTCAATAAAATATGCATTAGTAATCATTGCATAATAAAATCTTTGCATAAACTTCAATAATATTTTCATCAATGTGAATGAAGTGAATGAGTAATTAATCATTCTTACAACATATTCTCATGTACATTATACTTGTTTAGTGTATGTGTTTTATTTTAAACACAACCTCTCCTCATTCTCATCTTAATTAAGTATGCATATTTCTATTTTAAATACATTATGCATCAATCATCAACATGAATTCTTTAATATATATTATTAATAAATATTTGAGTCAATATACTCAATACAATAGTGTACTTGACAAGCTTAAATGTCATTATCATTATTCATGTATTATATTTTCTATTCTATTTTCAATACATACAAATCTTTTATTTTCAAATACAACTGTTATTAGTTTTAATTATTCCAATATCCATATAATGTGTATTTATAGTTCCAACATTCACCTTATTTATTCTAGTCATTATCCTTATTGTTCTACTATATTTCATTTCTACTTGTACCAATATAATTTATATTTTCTAATTGTTCCAATATTTATTTATTTATACTTGTTATTCCAATTAGTTATATTTATTCTTGTTGTCCCAATACAGTATTTTCTATGTTTGAATAATTCAATATGTTTACTCAAAAAAAAAATATACTTATTTCTGACTGAGTCTCGATAAAATATCTGGGATATGATTACTTGACCCTTTAATGTATTTTATGTTAAATGAGTAGTCTTGTAATAACAAAGACCAGCGTGTTAGTTTGGCATTATTTATGCTTTTGGTATTCAGGTTAGCTAAAGGTTTGTGATCTATTAACACAGTGAACTCATTGCCTAGCAAGTATTTGCTTAATTTAGTTATTGTCCAAACTAAAGCTAAACATTCTAGTTCTATTACTGAATATCTACTTTCAGTGTCTGACAGTTTTCTACTTAAATACAGTATTGGTTTATTGATATTATCCTATTTTGATATCAAACATATATCATTTATTTTATTATTTATACTGCATGTGTTTCTTTACAACACTTATGACTTTTATTTGCATCATGTTTATGTATTTGTTTAAATTACTGATTCTCACTAAATGATTTACATCTTGATTGAGTATGTCCTTTCATCTTACATTTTAAGCAACAACTATTTTTCAGTTTAAAACAGTTCTCTTTAAGATGACCAATTTTTAGTATAAATACATATGTCATCCACATAGTATCTAATGTTTTCAATGTTTCTTAATAACTTATTCATCATCTTAGTGAACGTTGCAGTGCTGTTCACTAGACCAAAAGGCATAACATTCCACTCATAAAATCCTTCATGAGTTTTAAATGCTGTATATTGTTTAGAATCTTCCTGAACTTCTATCTGCCAAAAGCCTCTAGTTAAATCTAGGTGTGTGAAAATATTGGCATTTGACATTTCCTGAACTAAGTCTTCTATGTTTGGTAAAGGTTGTTTATCTATCACTGTAATAGAATTTAAGCTTCTGTAATCACAACATAAACGAATTTTGCCATTATTTTTCTTTACTACCACTATTGGAAAACAATAGCTGGAATCTGATTCTCTTATTAATCCACTATTTAGTAATTGTTCTATTTCTTTTTGAACTTCATTTCTGTATTTAACTGGAATGTCATAGTATTTAGGTTTAATTTAATTGGTTCTTCAGTTTTTAATTTGATTGAATGTTTAATTATGTTTGTCTTTCCTGGTTTGTTAGAAATTACATTTTGAAAAGAATTTAATGTTTCTATTAGTTGTTTTTTTATATCTACAGGTATATCTGGTGCAAAATTAATCTTATTCATGTCATCCTGTTGATCTAAACTTATTACTGGAATCTGATCAGTGTCATTAATATTATTTTCTAAACTATAAGTGTTGTCTTCTCCGATTAAACAATTTAAAGATTGAATCTGTTGTACAATGGTTTCTAATTCTGTAGGAGGATCTAAAATATCTCTCAATCTATCAACATGAAATGTTCTACCCTCTCCATTTATTTCTACTGAATAGTCCACATTTCCTATTTTGTTTATTATTTTATATGGACCTCTCCATCCAATTTCATTATCTTTGGGTATCAATACATAAACTAGATCTCCAACTTTAACTTCCCTTAAGTACCTGTTTTTGTTTTTAAGATCCCTATGGTATTTGTTTTTCTTTATGAGATTTTCTTCTGCATATTTGTTTGCATACAGTATGTTACTTCTGGTTTTGTCTACCAATTCAAATGGACTGATATGTTCCTTTTCTTTATTAATTATATTTTCACTGAATAATTGTAATGGTCCTCTAGGATTTGAACGGAACATTAGTTCAAATGGTGTAAAACCTGTTGTTTCATGAGGTATTTCTCTATACGCCAATAAAATTAAAGGTAAGAATGTGTCCCAATCCTGTCCATGATCACTAATTATTTTTCTTAACATGGTCTTTATGGTTTGATTTGCTCTTTCTATGGAACCATTTGATTGAGGTCTGTACCTAGCTGTAAATACCTGTGTAATGTTTAGCATATGAGTAAATGCCTGAGTAAGATGTGATTTAAATTGAGTACCATTGTCTGATAATATAGTGTTAGGAAAACCAAAAGTTGTAAAAATAGACAATAATGCTTTGCAAATTGTTTCTGCAGTTATATCTACTAATGGAATTGCCTCAACCCAGCGTGTTGCTAAGTCTATCATTGTTAAAATATATCTATGTCTTCTATTGGACATTACTAAAATAGGTCCAATTATGTCTATGGCAATTTTATGAAAAGGAATGTTTGTTGTGTCACTTTCTTGTATGGGAGCTCTGTGTTTTGGTCCTATGTGATTATATTGTTTACATTTCTTACATGCCTTAACAAATCTTTTTACATCTCCTATGACACCTGGCCAGTAACAATATCTTCTAATTCTATCTAGTGTTTTCTTAACACCCAAATGACCTGCTAAGTAGCAATCATGAGCTGCTTTTAGTATATTATTTCTTAAAACTGTAGGAATCATTATTTGTTTAAATGACCTGTTATGCCTAGTGTATTTTCTTATTAAAATGTCATTTTCTACCTTATATATTATGTTTTATTTTCATTTTTCTCTCTATTGAAATAAATTTTTAAACTTTCATCCTGTTCTTGTAATGTTTTAAGTTTATCCCTATCAATATCCAAAATGTTGTTTTGTGTACTAGATTCAGGGTATTGTTTTGTACTGTTTTCTTTATTAGCTTGTGCTCTAGTCATTGCATTTAATTTTTTAGTTAGGTTGTAACTATGTTTTTGTTTTATGTGTTTATTTAATCTTCTTAATGATCTGCATTTTCTACTGCAATTAATGCATTCATGATCAGATTTATTTACTGTATTTGTATTATTTATAGTATTTTCTTTTCCAACTTCAACTGAATTACTGTCATTATTTAATTTATTTATTAGTTTAGTTTTTAATACTGTATAATTGTCTTGGTTGTTTTCTGCTAGTGATTTTGCCAAATGGTGGTTGTGTAATTTATCTATTAGAACTGTTATTTTATCTTCTTCTTTAACATTGTTCTGTGTGGCTACTGTATCTACTCTCTCTAAAAAAATTTACAATGTTCTCAGTACCATTCCAATTTTGTATGCTTTTGAATAGTGTGCATATGTTTTTATCTGTATCTGTCTCTAAGGGTTCCTCTATAATTGTTTCTAATTCTCTATTTTCTAACCATTTCATATAAATTTCTTTGGAATTATCTTGTATATTTTCTACATTTCCTATTATTAATGAGGTTATTGGTGAATCCATTAAAAGTGCTTTTATTTCCCCACTAATCCATGGTGTTTCAATATAAATTTTTGTTGTTTTACATTTCACTATTTCTCCATTTCCCATTCTTATTTCCTCTATGCCCTCTAATATTTGTTCTTCCTTTACTAATTTTGAATCCAGAATAATACATGTACAGCCACTGTCTCTCAAGCACATTACTTTCCTATCATCTACATAACAAGGATAAAAAATTAACTCTCCCTTGCCCTCCATCATGTTACAGTTATGTATGTTGTTAAAGGAGTGTCTTTGACTTGATCTACCCCTATTTTCTTGTTTTCTAATAGGACTAGTGTTTGGTGATTGTCTCTTATTATTATATTTATGTTGTCTTTTATTAAAATATTTGTTTCTATCCCCATAGTTGTAATACTGTCTGTTTCTGTTTTGATAATTGTCTGTATGCTGTTTCCTAAACCAACAAGTATGCTTGTCGTGTCCTATCTTGTGACAAATTTGACATGGATTGTTAAACCTAGGAGGTAAGCTACTAAATCTTTTCCTGGTAACACTATTTTTCATGAGATTAAATTTATTTTGTGTTGAATTGAACATTGGAGTGTTTACATGACTATCCCTAAAATCTGACATGGCAGAAATTAACTCTATTTTCTTATGAACCTTTCTTTGTTTTATGAATGTGAATAGTTCTGATGTACAAAGTGTTAGTACTTTGTCCACCAGAAGTAGCTCTTTTATTTCAATCACACTATTTTCATCTATACCAGACATCTTTATCCAATTGTTCAAATTGGCCTCTAAATTATTAATATATGCCTGAGGATGTTCATTAGAACCTAATGTACTGTTATGAAATAAATTTCTATAGTAGTCTTCTGTTTTGTTGAAATGATCTAATAGTTGTTTCTTTATTTCACTGTAATCTGATGTGTCACTGTCTCTAATGTTATTTAAAGCTTTTAGTGCATCCTCAGTGACTGATTGGTATAAATAGTTTTTCCATTCTGATTTGTCTATGTTATTTAGTTTAAATTGCATTTCCATATTATGGAAAAATTGGTCTATTTCACCAGATTTACCAGAAAAAGGTTGTATTTTTATTTTATGTTTATATGTTTTTTGATTCTCTTGTTTTACTATAATATTCTGATTTTGCGATTCTAGTTCTAATCTTTTAAGTTGTAAGTCTCTTTCAATTTCCATCTGTATTTTTTCTCTTTGTAAAGCTATTTCCTGTTTTATTTTATCTGCTTGTATTTCTGCCTCTCTTTTATTTTTATCTGCTTGTATTTCTGCCTCTCTTTTATTTTTTTCTCCTTGTATTTCTGCGTCTCTTATTTTTTTCTGCTTCTATTCTAATTTTTTCTGCTTCTATTCTAATTTTTTCTGCTTCTATTTTATCTTGCTCTGCTCGCTCCATTTTATCATTAGCAAATTTCACTCATTTATCACCTGTAAGACCTGCATATTTGCCCTGATTAATATAGAATTCAAATGATCCTGGTTGCTCAGCCATTGTAAAATTTATTTAATTTTCTTTATTAAATTATTTATATAATTGATTTAATTTTATATTTCTGCTGTATTGGGTTTTTATATTTATTGTATATATTGTATATATAGTATATTTCAGTATTCAATATTCTTTAGGCTATATGCAATTTTATGTCAAAATAAAATTAAATTACCAATGTAAAAATAGTTCTAATAATAAGTGACAAATGAAAACGTACAATAAATAAAATATTTCTAAGATTAATATGCTATTACTAAAAAAATGTAAAAAAAAAAATTTTACAGACTAAGTTAATATTATTTAATTAAATTTAGAGTTAGACGAGCGAAAACAAATATATAACTTTACAAGATTGCTTGTAAAAAAAAATTTACAATACAAATTACTTCTAAACAAATATTTTAAGTAAAATATCTAGATGAAAACAATATATATTTATTTTAATTTAACTAATTTTGCAATTAGAACTTTTCAAAAAGATATTTAACTATATACTAAGGATGTAAAAAATTGTTTCTAAGCATTACATACTAATATAACAAAATTGACACAGTTTGCAAATAAAACAACAATTATAATTAAACAACATGAAATCACTGTAAAATACCTTTCTTGTTACTTCGGACTTCGGATCTCAAGTGTAGAGTGCTGTAAAAAGTATAGTTTCGGAAGGTGTAGACTCACTAACTTCTCTCTGTAGATAGGTAAAAGTATAGCTAAGAGTGTAGTCACTTCATGGCTCTCCTGGTACGGTACGGTACGGTCTGCCACAATTTGGCAAGGTCTGCTAATTTTTCGGCTCATCTTCTTTTTCACCCACACGAGGATTTAGTAAAAAGAACTGATGTAAATGTTCTTATGAATTTACTGCTGTAGCGATGTTTCAACAGTAGTAAAAATATGAAGTCCAACAAATGAAGCAAGTACAGTTGTATATATTACAGTAAAGTACTGTATATTGGTGGATGGAACACAAATGTAAAAATCAGGAACATGTAGATCTTCTAGTGTGCCAACATTCGTCTTGATTACTATAAAATTACTTCACATCAGCCGACCATTATGTATAATATGTTCTTTCTGGAACTTTACCGCTGCATACCATTCTATACAATATGTTCTTTCTGGAACTTCACCGCAGCCACCATTCTATGTCATAGTTAGTTTTTGTGTGTAGATTAGTAGATCAATTGTATGTATAATATATATATATATATATATATATATATTATTTTCGTGGTACTTCTGTTTCTTGGTAGGTGTAAATATATTTCAGTCTCTTCAGAGTATATGATTTAACTAACTTGACTTGAGCGTGTATATTATTATATATCTAAAAGACGAACTACATGTATAAATCACTGAGTAGACCTCTATGTATCAAACATATATATATATATATATATTTATTTATTCAATCTATGGAAGTACATACATGGTATAAAATGATGTGAGATGAATAATCAAGTCCATCTACTTGTCTACCAAATCTATCGTCTCCTAATTATCGTCTGTTTATCCCACCTCCGCTAAACTAAGTGGCCAGATAATTAAAACCATCTCTGTGCCAACTGTAAATTCTCCAGCCTAAACTGATTATTACAATACACATGTACTCTTGTTGGGATAAAACCCCACCCACCTTCTACAATTGAGATTAGAGCTGGTGATATTACCTAAATGTATTTTGTACATTTAGAAACTGACAAACGTAAACGGCAAAATGATTATACAACATGAGACAATACCACACTGGGCATTGGCACACACACACTGATGTAAACCGAAATCTTATGAAAAGTATCTCTTAGACAGTCCAAATACCTCCACACTTTATTTTTCAAGTGTGTGTATGAATGTGTGTATCTTCAGGTGCTTGCGATATTGAGTTGAGGTTAGATTACTCTTGTCCGTATAGCTTCTGGAGTTACTTGCCCATTATTTGTGTCTAAACAAGAGATACGTTGCGTGACCGGGGCTGCTTTATGGGCGGGCTGCACGGATATACATACATTGAATTTGTGATCTGACCACACACCAGTGTCCCAGGGTATGTTTGTGTGATCAGGCAATACATTATACTGGCTATGGATGCAATACTGAATCGTAGGCAGTCCACGAAAGAGGCACATTCCTTTGGCCAGGTGTTGTCAGACAGATGTGAGTGTGTGTGTGTGTGTGTGTTGTTACATCGTATGTATGTTGACACTGGACTGGTGTCCACTTTTATCATAGTGTTCAATATTTACCAAAAATAGTACATTAATGTTCAACTTCATCTTCTTTTGTAAAAGTATTTTGAAAATATAAAAAAGAGTGCAAAGATGTGTGTCTGTCTGGGTAAATTTCATGTATCAGCAGTTCTCAAATTGTCTTAAAAAGCTCTTGCAGACATTCTAAGACCCCCCCCCCCCTCCTCTACCATTAAGTCTACCCTATAGTAGATCTGTCTCTGTATGAAATTGTTTAGTCCTGACTATTGTGCAGTGAACACTTCCTACCAAACTATCACAGTATTCATGATGCATTATGTGTGGTACATGTTCACTGTAGTTCGGCTCTGAATTAGAACATAACCAACTGTGTTAACATTCTACTTAAATATTAACACAAAAATAGGACCCCCCGACCAAAAAGAAAACAACAAAAACAACAACAATACACACAATCAAACATATTCGATTTTCTTCTATAACATTGATTTTCTCAACTTTAAGCTATCCAGCTAAAGACCTGCTATCAATTTAAACCAAGAAATCACGTGATGAATTCGTTCAATTATTAACACTTGATCAGAGGATTATTTCTATCAAATACGAAGTAAAGTTGTGGAAATGTAATGTATTTGAAGTGGAGGTAAAGGTATCAAGTTTGTTTATAGTCAACAAAATGGAGCTATGCAATACAATTTCTGTTAACATGTGCGTAGGATTTCTTTTCATCCTAACATGAGGTGTCAACAATGATATCTCTAATTTAAAGAATATACTGTGTACGGACAATGATGTCAACAATGATAGCTCTAATTTAAAGAATATACTGTGTACGGACAATGATGTCAACAATGATAGCTCTAATTTAAAGAATATACTGTGTACGGACAATGATGTCAACAATGATAGCTCTAATTTAAAGAATATACTGTGTACGGACAATGATGTCAACAATGATAGCTCTAATTTAAAGAATATACTGTGCACGGACAATGATGTCAACAATGATAGCTCTAATTTAAAGAATATACTGTGCACAGACAATGATGTCAACAATGATATCTCTAATTTAAAGAATATGCTGTGTACGGACAATGATGTCAACAATGATATCTCTAATTTAAAGAATATACTGTGTACGGACAATGATGTCAACAATGATATCTCTAATTTAAAGAATATACTGTGTACGGACAATGATGTCAACAATGATATCTCTAATTTAAAGAATATACTGTGTGCGGACATTAGTGTCATACAATCATTCACTTATGCATAGCGCACGTGACGGTGTCATACAATCATTCAGTTCTGTCTAGCCCATGTGACGGTGTCATACAAACCTCCAGTTATGTCTAGGCCATGTGACGGTGTCATACAATCATTCAGTTCTGTCTAGCGCATGGGACGGTGTCATACAATCATACAAGTCTGCCTAGCGCATGGGACGGTGTCATACAATCATCCAGTTCTGTCTAGCCCATGTGACGGTGTCATACAAACCTCCAGTTATGTCTAGCCCATGTTACGGTGTCATACAATCATTCAGTTCTGTCTAGCCCATGTGACGGTGTCATACAAACCTACAGTTATGTCTAGCCCATGTTACGGTGTCATACAATCATTCTGTTCTGTCTAGCCCATCTGACGGTGTCATACAAACCTCCAGTTATGTCTAGCCCATGTTACGGTGTCATACAATCATTCAGTTCTGTCTAGCCCATGTGACGGTGTCATACAAACCTCCAGTTATGTCTAGCCCATGTGACGGTGTCATACAAACCTCCAGTTATGTCTAGCCCATGTGACGGTGTCATACAAACCTCCAGTTCTGTCTAGCCCATGTTACGGTGTCATACAATCATTCAGTTCTGTCTAGCCCATGTGACGGTGTCATACAAACCTCCAGTTATGTCTAGCCCATGTGACGGTGTCATACAAACCTCCAGTTCTGTCTAGCCCATGTTACGGTGTCATACAATCATTCAGTTCTGTCTAGCCCATGTGACGGTGTCATACAAACCTCCAGTTCTGTCTAGCCCATGTGACGGTGTCATACAAACCTCCAGTTATGTATTTCTATAAGTTACTAAAAAAACTCTCAGATGCTCCAGCAGTTTTCTCCCATCTGTATTTGTCAGTGAGTTGAAACATGTAGCAGCTCAGCGAATCAGACAGTTTTGTTCATTTCAGTGACTTGTTACAATCCAGTGCCCAGATTGAAGCGAGCAGCAAATTTGATAGATTGTTACGATTCTCTCTACTCGACAGTACTTTGGCCTTGAGACATGCATGAATAGCATTAGTTCACTCCCACGTATCAATAATGTGTCTGATATGTAGGTCATGCTAGAAACGATAATAATCAGTAGGAAAAAGAAACTCAACAATGTCCAACACATTAGTTTCCTGACTATTCCAGTTTAGTAACATTTCTGAAACATATGTGTGTGTGTGTGTGTGGGCGTATGTTGTGTATGCTTGTGTGTGTGTGTGTGTTTGTGTGTGTAAGTTGTGCGTGTGTGTATGACTGGACGCTATTTCTGTTTTCTGTTTTCCCAATATATATATTGAAATTAAAATAGATAAATAAATTGACTAAAAAGTTCAATATTTTAACGAAATGTGTTTTACAGGTTATTTGTGAAGATAGAAAGATGAAAAGTAAAACTTATACAAAATGTTCCGTACTGCCATCTGGAATATTTGAGTTAGCTTTTAATAAATAATGAGCAAATATTTGTATTGACCTGCATGAGTGCCCAGAGAAACAACTGCACATCAGTTAATGATCATTTGAAGAAATATCTATTTACAGTTCTACTGTTACGATATTGTCAGTTCCCATGTTGACCGGTTACCATTCAGCTCATGACTTTTGTCATCGCCATTTCCACTTAGGAAAAAAAAAAGTAATTAAATTATTAGTCATATGGGAGGTCACTCATCTATAAAATATTTTTTGCTCACCAAGATTTAGAAATAAATATTCTCGCTAATGGAATCCTTTTATTTGATAAATGTTTTTATACAGTGAGAAAATCATGAGTCTGATGAAATGTCACATTGGTTCAATTGGAGAGGAATTCGATTTAATTAAAAAAATATTCACATTATTGTTTTTGCTAAGTAAATAATAAAGTTTTAGCTCATTAAACACCAAGATATTCGGTATGTTGAATTAGGAAATATATTTTATGTAGAATATTTTCAGAAGGTTCAACGATATGTCATTCTAAAACTTTTATTGCCACTGCATGAATTATTGTTGTGAAGAGTTATTTACTGTACGACTTGAGGGATGTAGAACTTCTATCTGACTTGCCACAAAATTTTGTCGTAAATAATTTCTGTCAAACTTCTCAAGAGAGATTTCACTGAATACCTGCATTTATTCTGAAAATATAATTTAACTGTCAACAATCACCGTATAACTTTAACAAATCTGTTATTTAATTAGCACACCGTATTTCTCCTCATATTTGCCATTGATAAGCAAAGAATTTCTGTACATTTAGATGCTCACTGGTCTATTTAAAAAAAAAATCATTATTCCCACCACATCTCTTCTCGCCATCTCCCTCCCTCTCCTCAGAGAACTGTTACATCTAAATGTGTCATTTGTAAGTCTGTTTGCCCTTCTGCGTCAAAGACAATAGGGGTGCTCTGTACTTTACAATGGATAAAAACAACCCCAACATTCAAACAATATTTACACCACTTTTAAACATTGTTTCTTCATTTTTTATTAAATTTTGTTGATTTTTTTTGCATCAGTGATACACATTTTTATCAAAATAAAGGACTGTATATAGAATAAAATTCCGAAACCCATGGATCCTGATTTCCCATTAACTTCTGCTCATGTTTATGTCTCATGTGCGGTCGCCGGACAATGCGAACTATAAAAATAGAGTAAAAAACATCGATGTCGGAAAATGTGTTTATAAAATAGACAAAAATAAAATGTTTGGATCAGAAAAAAAAAAAACACATTTCCGAGTAGGAAACGGGACAATGTTTATGAAACTAAAGACATTTTTCCTAAAAAAAAAGTGTTGCAGCCACATAAATAAATATATGTTTGATCCGTACCATTCTACAAGACAGTGCATCATTGAATAGAATTCCTGGTTTTCCTGTTGCTCAATGCGTTTATTTCCTCTTCACAAGGGACAGTAGCCACACTATGAAAGTGTTTATTATTTCATTTTTCTTTATTTACACTGAGAAGTTAAGCGCTCTCAGGTTTACATTGGAATCTACAAACACACACACAAAGAAATACATTGATTTCCTGAAGACAATTGAGTTTCGTTGGCGGATACATCTTTAGATTTATTCCCCCCTTTCCTTTTTTTTTCTTAGTAAAGTTGTTCGCCATTTAGTGATGTCCCCAGATATTTCTGTATCCTAATGGCCGTCTAGGCTGTCTAGGCCGTGCTCTAAAGTAGTCACTTTTTGATTGCGTCACACGTCTAGGCTGTCTAGGCCGTGCTCTGAAGTAGTCACTTTTTGATTGAGTCACACCTCTGGGCTGTCTAGGCCGTGTTCTGAAGTAGTCACTTTTTGATTGAGTCACACGTCTAGGCTGTCTAGGCCGTGTTCTGAAGTAGTCACTTTTTGATTGCGTCACAATAGACAGCGGGCACCTTGCTGGCATTATAAAGATTGGCTAAATCTTCATAAAGAGGATTGTGGATAATACCATTGACCCGATCCTCCCTGCCATTTATCGCACATCCCCCCTCCTCCTTACCCTGAGGACTATTTCCTTTAAGCTCATGTCCCAGACATCCCCATTAGCCAGAAACACTCTTCCCCCGTTTAATCCAGTGGTGTCCGTGATGTACGCGGGATGGCTGAATCACACTGCTGCAATATTTCATTGTTTCACCATACCCTCTGTGAATGAGGACACATTGAATCAAAGATTTACAACTAATTGACTGGAAGACAACGAAACTTGATACTGTAAGACTCTTCTTTAACCCCGTTTTTTTTAAATTTTCGATAGGCGACTGTCATTTATTAAACAAGCACATGTTGTTTTTTGAAGTATTTTGTAGGAATGTTTGGGCCATATTGTTTACATAGGAAAACAACTTTTCAACACAATTAACGCAAATCCGTAGACAGAAGGAAAAGTAAAACTTTTGTTAAATGTGAATTAGAAAAAAAAATATTTGCCAACTTAAACATAATTAGACTATTCGAAGCTATATGTGCACATTAAGAGAAACAAACCAAACAAATACCATATTTTAATACCATATGTTTATCTCATAGTTCCTATACATCACATTTACAGTTTCTAGATGTTTACATCATAGTTCCTATATCTCATTTACAGTTTCTAGATGTTTATCTCATAGTTCCTATACTACAGACAGACGACATAGCTATTCAATATATTGTTGACAACGAAATGTTGTTTACATTTTCATTTTCAATTCTAAAGATTGGTTGACCATATAAAACCTAGTGTATTTATGTATTATAATCAATAAATATATTATACAATATTTATATGTTCAATTAGAAAACTGCAAACATAATTGTTACACAGAAATATATTTGGCAATATACATGTATTATTTTACATAAAATATTCAATTAATCCCACGATAAGTCATTGGTATCGTTCATAGGAGTATATATCTTATTTATTTATCTTGTTCATCTGGGTATATATATATATATATATATATATATATATATATATATTAAATGCAGAATTATCAGTCTTGCCACTGTCTTCGGAGTTTGATTTACTTCTTTTTATTTAAATGTCCACAGATATATGTGTGAGATGTTACTCATACAATACAGTTAGAAATCACCGAGAATAGTTGGCTAAAATATATAGTAAATACTAGTGTTGTTTTAGTCCCAGGTCATATTTTAGTTTCAGTTTTTATTTTGTTTTTTCTGTAATAATTTTAGTTTTCGTCTAGTTTTAGTCTTGTTTCTAATTTTAGTTTTAGTTCTCGTTGACGAAAAGTCAACATTTTCGTCAACGAAGGTTTTAGTTTTAGTTCTCGTCAACGAAAACAACACTAGTAAATACATGTTTATTTGAATATAAATAATACTCTTACTTTGTAGATGTAGAAATACTTTTATAATTCACATTCTTACTTCTGGATTAATGATACTAGTAGTCTTAGAGATTCACTTAAATATTATATTGTCTGCACAAGTAAGTCATTCCCCAATGAAGTTTGACAGTCGTCGGTCTTTTCTACCGTCTGCTAAAATCTGCTCATTATACTTAATCTAAATTTCGAGGTCAAATATAATTATAACAGTATCAAAGTCTAATATATCTCTGTGCATGTTCAAGTCATTCTCTAGCTTGGAGCTTTTCTTTTTTAAATTTTTGGCGAAAGGTTTGTTTCTGAAATCTTTTTTTTTTTGTTTGTCATTTCGGGCTTTGTATGCCCCATGTCTGTCACGTTTCTTTACTTCCCCTCTTTACTCGAGTATTTTGAAGTAATAATCATGTTATTGATAAGGCTGGCCTGGTACCTAGCTCCAATGGTAGGAGATTGTGTCTCCATCTTGCACCACCATCTGAGTAAAGTATCAGTCCAAGTCACGATCAATCGATTGTTTCCCTCAGACATTTGTTTTGTGCACATACAGGAATATTTCCTTTAGATCCATGTACATTCTGATTGGTTGTTCTCTATGTCAGATCAAACACAGAAAATTTACGTTTAAATATAAACTGCCACACGTATACAGGTAATGAGTTACTTTGTTGCATTAAACGTCTTTCTTCAACATCCATTAATTAACTAGAGAGTAAGCAACATGTATCTGTTATGTTATAATTTCATTGCTTGTCTTAATGAACTTTTAGCAAAGTTTAAATTTGTTTTGATAGACCTAATACTAGTGTTATGAACTTTTAGTAAAGTTTAAATTTGTTTTGATAGACCTAATACTAGTGTTATGAACTTTTAGCAAAGTTTAAATTTGTTTTGATAGCCCTAATACTAGTGTTATGAACTTTTAGTAAAGTTTAAATTTGTTTTGATAGACCTAATACTAGTGTTATGAACTTTTAGCAAAGTTTAAATTTGTTTTGATAGACCTAATACTAGTGTTATGAACTTTTAGCAAAGTTTAAATTTGTTTTGATAGACTTAATACTAGTGTTATGAACTTTTAGCAAAGTTTAAATTTGTTTTGATAGACCTAATACTAGTGTTATGAACTTTTAGCAAAGTTTAAATTTGTTTGATAGACCTAATACTAGTGTTATGAACTTTTAGCAAAGTTTAAATTTGTTTGATAGACCTAATACTAGTGTTATGAACTTTTAGCATAGTTTAAATTTGTTTCGTTAGCCCTAGTTCTAATGTTTAGCTGTCAATGAAAGTAATCCCACAAGTGCAAAGTGACTACCTTAAAAGTTTTTTCCTCTCCCATTGCATGTTTATACAACTTGACATCTTTCCCTTAGCCTGACTCTGAGATAAACAATGCTTTCCAACTGCAACAGTTGTCACCACAGATGTTATATCCGTTGTTGTCATTGCCCATTGAAACCTTAATTGATGCATCTCTTTTTAATTTTAAAACCTAGTAGTACAACACAATTCTAGAAATGGACTTTATTCGTCACGTGATGAAACGTAGGCGGATGATCGCAGTTATGTCAAGCGGCACATTAACTAGAATTAAAACTACCGTTTAGACTGTAAAGAATGATGCGCTACTTCTCAACAGCATTGCTAAACAGAATTCATTTAAGTGGACCAGAGGCGTCCCTAGGGGTTTGGGGGCCCGAAGGGCTTGGTCTTTTTGGGGGCCCCTGCAAATTTGACATACGATATCACGACATGAGATAACAGCTAGTATTTAAAATTTAGTGTTATAAAAAAAAAATTGGAAACTCGTTTGGGGGCCCCCCTCAAGCGGGGGCCCCCCCTCAAGCGGGGGCCCGGGGAGACTTTCAAATTTGGACCCACCCTCCCCCCACCCTAGCTACGCCACTGAAGTGGACAACACTGTTATATCATTTCTTAATTCTTTTTTTTTTATATCAAACACATATTTTATTTTTGTAATATTATTAATGTCTTATTATGTTAGTAAATGAGGTATAAATAGAACTATGATTATTTTAATAGCAACTTAATCCACGGGTTTGTTCATTTTAAAATACGTGTATATTAAGGTATTTTATAAAACATGAAAAAAAAATTTGATGATTTTTTCTTTGATATTTTTTTGAGTAGAAATCCTAGGTAATTTTTTTTTTGCGTGTGACTATTTTTTGTAACGCAGTGGCTACGGTACCATCAAGCGGGACTCCGTATTTTTTTCCAGGTACCAGCAATAAATATTGCTCCACACCCTAACCCTATCCCTAACCCTATCCCTAACCCTATCCCTAACCCTATCCCTAACCCTATCCCTATCCCTATCCCTAACCCTATCCCTATCCCTAACCCTAACTCTAACCCTAACCCTAATCCTAACCCTATTCCTAACCCTAATTGCTGGTACCCGAAAAAAAAAATACAGGCACCAGCAATATTCCTAACCCTAATAAAATGGCGCTTGATGGTACCGTAGCAACTTCGTTTTTGTAATGGGAAAAGTTTAGGCCAATAACACGATAAAAAATGTCATTTATTAGTCCGAAAGTAGAGGACTTTTTTATTAAACAGCATACATGCTATTTATATTCTGTATTGGCGACACAGTGTTACATTTGAATCATTGAATTGAGTCAACTTCTTCGATTTTACACAAGTTGTCATAGACGTAAAATAGAGATTTAAAAAAATGACCATACCACCAGATTATAATAAACCATAAAAAATAACCAGAACCTTATTGTGAAATGCAAAATATTATATTGTGTTCATATTAATTTTTTATTAGTATGTCATTTTTTTAGGCATACACACATATATGTCTTATAATCTATGGGTATACACACATATATGTCTTATATATCTATGGGTATACACACATATGTCTTTTAATCTATGGGCATACATATCCACAGTGGTTGTGTTTACTTTGCCAGAGATAATAGAAATTTGTAACACACTTAAAAAAACAAATGACAAAAAGAGGATAAAATTTCGATCTAATAATAGATGAACAATTTTTCATATTGATATGGATTAACACCTCATTCCTACTGTCTCTGTATTCTAAAGGGCATGATTCATCTGATTATATTTTGAATGTTGTACGTGGCTCCAGTCAATGTCTGTACTGATGTCTTCCTTCATCTCTCACAACAACTGTTGTACGTGGCTCCGTTTAATGTACTGATGTCTTCCTTCATCTCTCACAACAACTGCTGTACGTGGCTCCATTCAATGTCTGTACTGATGTCTTCCTTCATCTCTCACAACAACTGTTGTACGTGGCTCCATTCAATGTCTGTACTGATGTCTTCCTTCATCTCTCACAACAACTGTTGTACGTGGCTCCAGTCAATGTATGTACTGATGTCTTCCTTCATCTCTCACAACAACTGCTGTACGTGGCTCCAGTCAATGTACTGATGTCTTCCTTCATCTCTCACAACAACTATTGTACGTGGCTCTTTTCAATGTCTGTACTGATGTCTTCCTTCATCTCTCACAACAACTGTTGTACGTGGCTCCAGTCAATGTCTGTACTGATGTCTTCCTTCATCTCTCACAACAACTGTTGTACGTGGCTCCAGACAATGTCTGTACTGATGTCTTCCTTCATCTCTCACAACAACTGTTGTACGTGGCTCCAGTCAATGTACTGATGTCTTCCTTCATCTCTCACAACAACTGTTGTACGTGGCTCCAGTCAATGTACTGATGTCTTCCTTCATGTCTCACAACAACTGTTGTACGTGGCTCCAGTCAATGTCTGTACTGATGTCTTCCTTCATCTCTCACAACAACTGTTGTACGTGGCTCCAGTCAATGTACTAATGTCTTCCTTCATCTCTCACAACAACTGCTGTACGTGGCTCCAGTCAATGTCTGTACTGATGTCTTCCTTCATCTCTCACAACAACTATTGTACGTGGCTCCATTCAATGTCTGTACTGATGTCTTCCTTCAACTCTCACAACAACTGTTGTACGTGGCTCCAGTTAATGTCTGTACTGATGTCTTCCTTCATCTCTCACAACAACTGTTGTACGTGGCTCCAGTCAATGTCTGTACTGATGTCTTCCTTCATCTCTCACAACAACTGTTGTACGTGGCTCCAGTCAATGTACTGATGTCTTCCTTCATATCTCACAACAACTGCTGTACGTGGCTCCAGTCAATGTACTGATGTCTTCCTTCATCTCTCACAACAACTATTGTACGTGGCTCCATTCAATGTCTGTACTGATGTCTTCCTTCATCTCTCACAACAACTGTTGTACGTGGCTCCAGTCAATGTACTGATGTCTTTCTTCATCTCTCACAACAACTGTTGTACGTGGCTCCAGTCAATGTACTGATGTCTTCCTTCATCTCTAACAACAACTGTTGTACGTGGCTCCAGTCAATGTCTGTACTGATGTCTTCCTTCATCTCTCACAACAACTGTTGTACGTGGCTCCAGTCAATGTACTAATGTCTTCCTTCATCTCTCACAACAACTGCTGTACGTGGTTCCAGTCAATGTCTGTACTGATGTCTTCCTTCATCTCTCACAACAACTATTGTACATGGCTCCATTCAATGTCTGTACTGATGTCTTCCTTCATCTCTCACAACAACTGTTGTACGTGGCTCCAGTCAATGTCTGTACTGATGTCTTCCTTCATCTCTCACAACAACTGTTGTACGTGGCTCCAGTCAATGTCTGTACTGATGTCTTCCTTCATCTCTCACAACAACTGTTGTACGTGGCTCCAGTAAATGTACTGATGTCTTCCTTCATCTCTCACAACAACTGCTGTACGTGGCTCCAGTCAATGTACTGATGTCTTCCTTCATCTCTCACAACAACTATTGTACGTGGCTCTTTTCAATGTCTGTACTGATGTCTTCCTTCATCTCTCACAACAACTGTTGTACGTGGCTCCAGTCAATGTCTGTACTGATGTCTTCCTTCATCTCTCACAACAACTGTTGTACGTGGCTCCAGACAATGTCTGTACTGATGTCTTCCTTCATCTCTCACAACAACTGTTGTACGTGGCTCCAGTCAATGTACTGATGTCTTCCTTCATCTCTCACAACAACTGTTGTACGTGGCTCCAGTCAATGTACTGATGTCTTCCTTCATGTCTCACAACAACTGTTGTACGTGGCTCCAGTCAATGTCTGTACTGATGTCTTCCTTCATCTCTCACAACAACTGTTGTACGTGGCTCCAGTCAATGTACTAATGTCTTCCTTCATCTCTCACAACAACTGCTGTACGTGGCTCCAGTCAATGTCTGTACTGATGTCTTCCTTCATCTCTCACAACAACTATTGTACGTGGCTCCATTCAATGTCTGTACTGATGTCTTCCTTCAACTCTCACAACAACTGTTGTACGTGGCTCCAGTCAATGTCTGTACTGATGTCTTCCTTCATCTCTCACAACAACTGTTGTACGTGGCTCCAGTCAATGTCTGTACTGATGTCTTCCTTCATCTCTCACAACAACTGTTGTACGTGGCTCCAGTCAATGTACTGATGTCTTCCTTCATATCTCACAACAACTGCTGTACGTGGCTCCAGTCAATGTACTGATGTCTTCCTTCATCTCTCACAACAACTATTGTACGTGGCTCCATTCAATGTCTGTACTGATGTCTTCCTTCATCTCTCACAACAACTGTTGTACGTGGCTCCAGTCAATGTCTGTACTGATGTCTTCCTTCATCTCTCACAACAACTGTTGTACGTGGCTCCAGACAATGTCTGTACTGATGTCTTCCTTCATCTCTCACAACAACTGTTGTACGTGGCTCCAGTCAATGTACTGATGTCTTCCTTCATCTCTCACAACAACTGCTGTACGTGGCTCCAGTCAATGTACTGATGTCTTCCTTCATCTCTCACAACAACTGTTGTACGTGGCTCCAGTCAATGTCTGTACTGATGTCTTCCTTCATCTCTCACAACAACTATTGTACGTGGCTCCATTCAATGTCTGTACTGATGTCTTCCTTCAACTCTCACAACAACTGTTGTACGTGGCTCCAGTCAATGTCTGTACTGGTGTCTTCCTTCATCTCTCACAACAACTGTTGTACGTGGCTCCAGTCAATGTACTGATGTCTTCCTTCATCTCTCACAACAACTGCTGTACGTGGCTCCAGTCAATGTACTGATGTCTTCCTTCATCTCTCACAACAACTATTGTACGTGGCTCTATTCAATGTCTGTACTGATGTCTTCCTTCATCTCTCACAACAACTGTTGTACGTGGCTCCAGTCAATGTCTGTACTGATGTCTTCCTTCATCTCTCACAACAACTGTTGTACGTGGCTCCAGTCAATGTACTGATGTCTTCCTTCATCTCTCACAATAACTGTTGTACGTGGCTCCAGTCAATGTCTGTACTGATGTCTTCCTTCATCTCTCACAACAACTATTGTACGTGGCTCCATTCAATGTCTGTACTGATGTCTTCCTTCATCTCTCACAACAACTGTTGTACGTGGCTCCAGTCAATGTCTGTACTGATGTCTTCCTTCATCTCTCACAACAACTGTTGTACGTGGCTCCAGTCAATGTACTAATGTCTTCCTTCATCTCTCACAACAACTGCTGTACGTGGCTCCAGTCAATGTCTGTACTGATGTCTTCCTTCATCTCTCACAACAACTATTGTACGTGGCTCCATTCAATGTCTGTACTGATGTCTTCCTTCATCTCTCACAACAACTGTTGTACGTGGCTCCAGTCAATGTCTGTACTGATGTCTTCCTTCATCTCTCACAACAACTGTTGTACGTGGCTTCAGTCAATGTACTGATGTCTTCCTTTATCTCTCTCAACAACTGCTGTACGTGGCTCCAGTCAATGTACTGATGTCTTCCTTCATCTCTCACAACAACTATTGTACGTGGCTCTATTCAATGTCTGTACTGATGTCTTCCTTCATCTCTCACAACAACTGTTGTACGTGGCTCCAGTCAATGTCTGTACTGATGTCTTCCTTCATCTCTCACAACAACTGTTGTACGTGGCTCCGTTTAATGTACTGATGTCTTCCTTCATCTCTCACAACAACTGCTGTACGTGGCTCCATTCAATGTCTGTACTGATGTCTTCCTTCATCTCTCACAACAACTGTTGTACGTGGCTCCAGTCAATGTACTGATGTCTTCCTTCATCTCTCACAACAACTGTTGTACGTGGCTCCATTCAATGTCTGTACTGATGTCTTCCTTCATCTCTCACAACAACTGTTGTACGTGGCTCCAGTCAATGTATGTACTTATGTCTTCCTTCATCTCTCACAACAACTGTTGTACGTGGCTCCAGTCAATGTACTGATGTCTTCCTTCATCTCTCACAACAACTGCTGTACATTGGCTCCAGTCAATGTCTGTACTGATGTCATCCTTCATCTCTCACAACAACTGTTGTACGTGGCTCCATTCAATGTCTGTACTGATGTCTTCCTTCATCTCTCACAACAACTGTTGTACGTGGCTCCAGTCAATGTCTGTACTGATGTCTTCCTTCATCTCTCACAACAACTGTTGTACGTGGCTCCAGTCAATGTACTGATGTCTTCCTTCATCTCTCACAACAACTGTTGTACGTGGCTCCAGTCAATGTACTGATTTCTTCCTTCATCTCTCACAACAACTATTGTACGTGGCTCCATTCAATGTCTGTACTGATGTCTTCCTTCATCTCTCACAACGACTGTTGTACGTGGCTCCAGTCAATGTCTGTACTGATGTCTTCCTTCATCTCTCACAACAACTGTTGTACGTGGCTCCAGTCAATGTACTGATGTCTTTCTTCATCTCTCACAACAACTGTTGTACGTGGCTCCAGTCAATGTACTGATGTCTTCCTTCATCTCTAACAACAACTGTTGTACGTGGCTCCAGTCAATGTCTGTACTGATGTCTTCCTTCATCTCTCACAACAACTGTTGTACGTGGCTCCGTTTAATGTACTGATGTCTTCCTTCATCTCTCACAACAACTGCTGTACATTGGCTCCATTCAATGTCTGTACTGATGTCTTCCTTCATCTCTCACAACAACTGTTGTACGTGGCTCCATTCAATGTCTGTACTGATGTCTTCCTTCATCTCTCACAACAACTGTTGTACGTGGCTCCAGTCAATGTCTGTACTGATGTCTTCCTTCATCTCTCACAACAACTGTTGTACGTGGCTCCAGTCAATGTCTGTACTGATGTCTTCCTTCATCTCTCACAACAACTGTTGTACGTGGCTCCAGTCAATGTACTGATGTCTTCCTTCATCTCTCACAACAACTGCTGTACGTGGCTCCAGTCAATGTACTGATGTCTTCCTTCATCTCTCACAACAACTATTGTACGTGGCTCTTTTCAATGTCTGTACTGATGTCTTCCTTCATCTCTCACAACAACTGTTGTACGTGGCTCCAGTCAATGTCTGTACTGATGTCTTCCTTCATCTCTCACAACAACTGTTGTACGTGGCTCCAGACAATGTCTGTACTGATGTCTTCCTTCATCTCTCACAACAACTGTTGTACGTGGCTCCAGTCAATGTACTGATGTCTTCCTTCATCTCTCACAACAACTGTTGTACGTGGCTCCAGTCAATGTACTGATGTCTTCCTTCATGTCTCACAACAACTGTTGTACGTGGCTCCAGTCAATGTCTGTACTGATGTCTTCCTTCATCTCTCACAACAACTGTTGTACGTGGCTCCAGTCAATGTACTAATGTCTTCCTTCATCTCTCACAACAACTGCTGTACGTGGCTCCAGTCAATGTCTGTACTGATGTCTTCCTTCATCTCTCACAACAACTATTGTACGTGGCTCCATTCAATGTCTGTACTGATGTCTTCCTTCAACTCTCACAACAACTGTTGTACGTGGCTCCAGTCAATGTCTGTACTGATGTCTTCCTTCATCTCTCACAACAACTGTTGTACGTGGCTCCAGTCAATGTCTGTACTGATGTCTTCCTTCATCTCTCACAACAACTGTTGTACGTGGCTCCAGTCAATGTACTGATGTCTTCCTTCATATCTCACAACAACTGCTGTACGTGGCTCCAGTCAATGTACTGATGTCTTCCTTCATCTCTCACAACAACTATTGTACGTGGCTCCATTCAATGTCTGTACTGATGTCTTCCTTCATCTCTCACAACAACTGTTGTACGTGGCTCCAGTCAATGTCTGTACTGATGTCTTCCTTCATCTCTCACAACAACTGTTGTACGTGGCTCCAGACAATGTCTGTACTGATGTCTTCCTTCATCTCTCACAACAACTGTTGTACGTGGCTCCAGTCAATGTACTGATGTCTTCCTTCATCTCTCACAACAACTGCTGTACGTGGCTCCAGTCAATGTACTGATGTCTTCCTTCATCTCTCACAACAACTGTTGTACGTGGCTCCAGTCAATGTCTGTACTGATGTCTTCCTTCATCTCTCACAACAACTATTGTACGTGGCTCCATTCAATGTCTGTACTGATGTCTTCCTTCAACTCTCACAACAACTGTTGTACGTGGCTCCAGTCAATGTCTGTACTGGTGTCTTCCTTCATCTCTCACAACAACTGTTGTACGTGGCTCCAGTCAATGTACTGATGTCTTCCTTCATCTCTCACAACAACTGCTGTACGTGGCTCCAGTCAATGTACTGATGTCTTCCTTCATCTCTCACAACAACTATTGTACGTGGCTCTATTCAATGTCTGTACTGATGTCTTCCTTCATCTCTCACAACAACTGTTGTACGTGGCTCCAGTCAATGTCTGTACTGATGTCTTCCTTCATCTCTCACAACAACTGTTGTACGTGGCTCCAGTCAATGTACTGATGTCTTCCTTCATCTCTCACAATAACTGTTGTACGTGGCTCCAGTCAATGTCTGTACTGATGTCTTCCTTCATCTCTCACAACAACTATTGTACGTGGCTCCATTCAATGTCTGTACTGATGTCTTCCTTCATCTCTCACAACAACTGTTGTACGTGGCTCCAGTCAATGTCTGTACTGATGTCTTCCTTCATCTCTCACAACAACTGTTGTACGTGGCTCCAGTCAATGTACTAATGTCTTCCTTCATCTCTCACAACAACTGCTGTACGTGGCTCCAGTCAATGTCTGTACTGATGTCTTCCTTCATCTCTCACAACAACTATTGTACGTGGCTCCATTCAATGTCTGTACTGATGTCTTCCTTCATCTCTCACAACAACTGTTGTACGTGGCTCCAGTCAATGTCTGTACTGATGTCTTCCTTCATCTCTCACAACAACTGTTGTACGTGGCTTCAGTCAATGTACTGATGTCTTCCTTTATCTCTCTCAACAACTGCTGTACGTGGCTCCAGTCAATGTACTGATGTCTTCCTTCATCTCTCACAACAACTATTGTACGTGGCTCTATTCAATGTCTGTACTGATGTCTTCCTTCATCTCTCACAACAACTGTTGTACGTGGCTCCAGTCAATGTCTGTACTGATGTCTTCCTTCATCTCTCACAACAACTGTTGTACGTGGCTCCGTTTAATGTACTGATGTCTTCCTTCATCTCTCACAACAACTGCTGTACGTGGCTCCATTCAATGTCTGTACTGATGTCTTCCTTCATCTCTCACAACAACTGTTGTACGTGGCTCCAGTCAATGTACTGATGTCTTCCTTCATCTCTCACAACAACTGTTGTACGTGGCTCCATTCAATGTCTGTACTGATGTCTTCCTTCATCTCTCACAACAACTGTTGTACGTGGCTCCAGTCAATGTATGTACTTATGTCTTCCTTCATCTCTCACAACAACTGTTGTACGTGGCTCCAGTCAATGTACTGATGTCTTCCTTCATCTCTCACAACAACTGCTGTACGTGGCTCCAGTCAATGTCTGTACTGATGTCATCCTTCATCTCTCACAACAACTGTTGTACGTGGCTCCATTCAATGTCTGTACTGATGTCTTCCTTCATCTCTCACAACAACTGTTGTACGTGGCTCCAGTCAATGTCTGTACTGATGTCTTCCTTCATCTCTCACAACAACTGTTGTACGTGGCTCCAGTCAATGTACTGATGTCTTCCTTCATCTCTCACAACAACTGTTGTACGTGGCTCCAGTCAATGTACTGATTTCTTCCTTCATCTCTCACAACAACTATTGTACGTGGCTCCATTCAATGTCTGTACTGATGTCTTCCTTCATCTCTCACAACGACTGTTGTACGTGGCTCCAGTCAATGTCTGTACTGATGTCTTCCTTCATCTCTCACAACAACTGTTGTACGTGGCTCCAGTCAATGTACTGATGTCTTTCTTCATCTCTCACAACAACTGTTGTACGTGGCTCCAGTCAATGTACTGATGTCTTCCTTCATCTCTAACAACAACTGTTGTACGTGGCTCCAGTCAATGTCTGTACTGATGTCTTCCTTCATCTCTCACAACAACTGTTGTACGTGGCTCCGTTTAATGTACTGATGTCTTCCTTCATCTCTCACAACAACTGCTGTACGTGGCTCCATTCAATGTCTGTACTGATGTCTTCCTTCATCTCTCACAACAACTGTTGTACGTGGCTCCATTCAATGTCTGTACTGATGTCTTCCTTCATCTCTCACAACAACTGTTGTACGTGGCTCCAGTCAATGTCTGTACTGATGTCTTCCTTCATCTCTCACAACAACTGTTGTACGTGGCTCCAGTCAATGTCTGTACTGATGTCTTCCTTCATCTCTCACAACAACTGTTGTACGTGGCTCCAGTCAATGTACTGATGTCTTCCTTCATCTCTCACAACAACTGCTGTACGTGGCTCCAGTCAATGTACTGATGTCTTCCTTCATCTCTCACAACAACTATTGTACGTGGCTCTTTTCAATGTCTGTACTGATGTCTTCCTTCATCTCTCACAACAACTGTTGTACGTGGCTCCAGTCAATGTCTGTACTGATGTCTTCCTTCATCTCTCACAACAACTGTTGTACGTGGCTCCAGACAATGTCTGTACTGATGTCTTCCTTCATCTCTCACAACAACTGTTGTACGTGGCTCCAGTCAATGTACTGATGTCTTCCTTCATCTCTCACAACAACTGTTGTACGTGGCTCCAGTCAATGTACTGATGTCTTCCTTCATGTCTCACAACAACTGTTGTACGTGGCTCCAGTCAATGTCTGTACTGATGTCTTCCTTCATCTCTCACAACAACTGTTGTACGTGGCTCCAGTCAATGTACTAATGTCTTCCTTCATCTCTCACAACAACTGCTGTACGTGGCTCCAGTCAATGTCTGTACTGATGTCTTCCTTCATCACTCACAACAACTATTGTACGTGGCTCCATTCAATGTCTGTACTGATGTCTTCCTTCATCTCTCACAACAACTGTTGTACGTGGCTCCAGTCAATGTCTGTACTGATGTCTTCCTTCATCTCTCACAACAACTGTTGTACGTGGCTCCAGTCAATGTACTGATGTCTTCCTTCATCTCTCACAACAACTGCTGTACGTGGCTCCAGTCAATGTACTGATGTCTTCCTTCATCTCTCACAACAACTATTGTACGTGGCTCTATTCAATGTCTGTACTGATGTCTTCCTTCATCTCTCACAACAACTGTTGTACGTGGCTCCAGTCAATGTCTGTACTGATGTCTTCCTTCATCTCTCACAACAACTGTTGCACGTGGCTCCAGTCAATGTACTGATGTCTTCCTTCATCTCTCACAATAACTGTTGTACGTGGCTCCAGTCAATGTCTGTACTGATGTCTTCCTTCATCTCGCACAACAACTATTGTACGTGGCTCCATTCAATGTCTGTACTGATGTCTTCCTTCATCTCTCACAACAACTGTTGTACGTGGCTCCAGTCAATGTACTGATGTCTTCCTTCATCTCTCACAACAACTGCTGTACGTGGCTCCAGTCAATGTACTGATGTCTTCCTTCATCTCTCACAACAACTATTGTACGTGGCTCTATTCAATGTCTGTACTGATGTCTTCCTTCATCTCTCACAACAACTGTTGTACGTGGCTCCAGTCAATGTCTGTACTGATGTCTTCCTTCATCTCTCACAACAACTGTTGTACGTGGCTCCAGTCAATGTACTGATGTCTTCCTTCATCTCTCACAACAACTGCTGTACGTGGCTCCAGTCAATGTACTGATGTCTTCCTTCATCTCTCACAACAACTATTGTACGTGGCTCCATTCAATGTCTGTACTGATGTCTTCCTTCATCTCTCACAACAACTGTTGTACGTGGCTCCAGTCAATGTCTGTACTGATGTCTTCCTTCATCTCTCACAACAACTGTTGTACGTGGCTCCAGTCAATGTACTGATGTCTTCCTTCATCTCTCACAACAACTGCTGTACGTGGCTCCAGTCAATGTACTGATGTCTTCCTTCATCTCTCACAACAACTGTTGTACGTGGCTCCAGTCAATGTCTGTACTGATGTCTTCCTTCATCTCTCACAACAACTGTTGTACGTGGCTCTAGTCAATGTACTAATGTCTTCCTTCATCTCTCACAACAACTATTGTACGTGGCTCCATTCAATGTCTGTACTGATGTCTTCCTTCATCTCTCACAACAACTGTTGTACGTGGCTCCAGTCAATGTCTGTACTGATGTCTTCCTTCATCTCTCACAACAACTGTTGTACGTGGCTCCATTCAATGTCTGTACTGATGTCTTCCTTCATCTCTCACAACAACTGCTGTACGTGGCTCCAGTCAATGTCTTTACTGATGTCTTCCTTCATCTCTCACAACAACTATTGTACGTGACTCCATTCAATGTCTGTACTGATGTCTTCCTTCATCTCTCACAACAACTGTTGTACGTGGCTCCAGTCAATGTCTGTACTGATGTCTTCCTTCATCTCTCACAACAACTGTTGCACGTGGCTCCAGTCAATGTACTGATGTCTTCCTTCATCTCTCACAACAACTGTTGTACGTGGCTCCAGTCAATGTACTGATGTCTTCCTTCATCTCTCACAACAACTATTGTACGTGGCTCCATTCAATGTCTGTACTGATGTCTTCCTTCATCTCTCACAACAACTGTTGTACGTGGCTCCAGTCAATGTCTGTACTGATGTCTTCCTTCATCTCTCACAACAACTATTGTACGTGGCTCCATTCAATGTCTGTACTGATGTCTTCCTTCATCTCTCACAACAACTGTTGTACGTGGCTCCAGTCAATGTCTGTACTGATGTCTTCCTTCATCTCTCACAACAACTGTTGTACGTGGCTCCAGTCAATGTACTAATGTCTTCCTTCATCTCTCACAACAACTGCTGTACGTGGCTCCAGTCAATGTCTGTACTGATGTCTTCCTTCATCTCTCACAACAACTGTTGTACGTGGCTCCAGTCAATGTCTGTACTGATGTCTTCCTTCATCTCTCACAACAACTGTTGTACGTGGCTCCAGTCAATGTACTGATGTCTTCCTTCATCTCTCACAACAACTGCTGTACGTGGCTCCAGTCAATGTACTGATGTCTTCCTTCATCTCTCACAACAACTATTGTACGTGGCTCCATTCAATGTCTGTACTGATGTCTTCCTTCATCTCTCACAACAACTGTTGTACGTGGCTCCAGTCAATGTCTGTACTGATGTCTTCCTTCATCTCTCACAACAACTGTTGTACGTGGCTCCAGTCAGTGTACTGATGTCTTCCTTCATCTCTCACAACAACTGCTGTACGTGGCTCCAGTCAATGTACTGATGTCTTCCTTCATCTCTCACAACAACTGTTGTACGTGGCTCCAGTCAATGTCTGTACTGATGTCTTCCTTCATCTCTCACAACAACTGTTGCACGTGGCTCCAGTCAATGTACTGATGTCTTCCTTCATCTCTCACAATAACTGTTGTACGTGGCTCCAGTCAATGTCTGTACTGATGTCTTCCTTCATCTCTCACAACAACTATTGTACGTGGCTCCAGTCAATGTCTGTACTGATGTCTTCCTTCATCTCTCACAACAACTGCTGTACGTGGCTCCAGTCAATGTACTGATGTCTTCCTTCATCTCTCACAACAACTATTGTACGTGGCTCCATTCAATGTCTGTACTGATGTCTTCCTTCATCTCTCACAACAACTGTTGTACGTGGCTCCATTCAATGTCTGTACTGATGTCTTACTTCATCTCTCACAACAACTATTGTACGTGGCTCCATTCAATGTCTTCCTTCATCTCTCACAATAACTGTTGTTCGTGGCTCCAGTCATTGTCTCTCATTCTTCATTTTAATTTCAGGTGACAGATTGCGGAATCTTAGTTTTCTCTGCACTTACATTAATTTTAAGCAAACTGCCTCTCTCTTTCTCATCAACCCATATGTATCTTTAGTTTTGGTCACTTCTCTCATCAACCCATATGTATCTTTAGTTTTTGTCTCTTCTCTTATCAACCCATATGTATGTATCTTTAGTTTTGGTCATTTCTCTCATCAACCCATATGTATGTATCTTTAGCTTGGTCACTTCTCTCATCAGTCGAAATACGGAATTCCTGCCTCGTCTTTTATTTGTCATGCTACTTTAATTCTATATTTAACCCTAATTCTTTCCCTTTAAAGCTAATAGGATAACTTCGTTTTCCAGGCAATTTTCCTGCCTTGACAGTGCAATGTAATTTCTCAAATATTTCTCATGTCATTTTTTTTGGTATTGCTCTAAATTTAACAACACATCATTAAAGTTGTCTTTGAAAACACCTAATAGGGAAGAAAACATAGCGAGACATCAACATTATATTCATGATTATGTCTGCTAAACATAGCGAGATACATCAGAATTATATTCATGATTATGTCTGGCAAACATAGCGAGATACACCAACATTTTATTCATGATTATGTCTCGTAAACATAGCGAGATACACCAACATATTCATGATTATGTCTAGTAAACATAGCGAGATACACCAACATTATATTCATGATTATGTCTAGTAAACATAGCGAGAGACACCAACATTATATTCATGATTATGTCTAGTAAACACTATAATTCAATAATTCTTCTCTCACATTGTCTTAATATTATTGATTTGTTTTGAAACGGATCTTTCTCGTCTGATTGTCGTCTTGGCATCCATCATTCTCCCCCCCTCCCACCCCTTATTATGGGATTTAAACTAATCCCTCACACTTGGATACTTGTTTACCCCATTAACTTTGCACCCTCACCTCATGTTGGGACTACACGCCATCAATAAACTGTTTTCTTTACAAAATGGCATCAGAGATGATTGAGTCGATATTTCCAATACAATGTGGGCGTGTACTTTTGTTTGTGTAGATTTACACATGTGAATGGCAGAAAATAGTCACAAACTAAAAGTGATAATAGAGAAAACCAGTTTTATTTTCTCTCTCTCCCCCCTTCCCCTTTCAATTACCGACACATTTTGAAATGACCGTGTGTTTGTTGCGTTGGTCTGGAAGTTTCATCGCCCCATGTCTCAGGAAGACATTATCTTGATTAATTTACAATTAAATTGTTTCTCAATATTTTTAGTCATCAACTTGTGTAGCTAAAAATATTTCTTTAGCGTGAATCTCAGTCACATGACCTCTCACTAGACACTGGTTAAAATAATTGATTTAGGTACAACCCTTAAATTACATTTAATGAAATTTTTTCTATTAGATAGGGACAAACATAGATTTAAAATATTCACTGCTTATTTATAATACAGCAGAATAAATTATCTTATAAAATAAACGATAATCAGCAGCATTTATCTTTGGGATAAGTTTAAGCAAAATATAACAAAATCAACGAATTCTGATCCTCTTTGTTAAACTCGCTTCTAGATTTTTTATTATGTTTGAAATTCTTCCCATTATATAGCAGTAAGTAAAACCTAATCTTACCAGGCCATGGGTATAAGTGCTATTCAGCTGCTGGTGTTTGTAAATATGTTGCCTGTCATTGGCTGCCTTTTTGCTCTAAACAAAAAGTTGCATCTGCACCTAAAGCAGTTTTAGGTGTGTACAACTACTAACTGGTATCAAATATCTCTTTCTAAGGGAAGCCGAGTATGAATGGTGGAAAAGTTTGCATTAAACTGAGAATCTAATTTTCTCTAGGCATGTTTCTTCAGTAACGACCAAATCTTCCTCTAACACAAGAAGCACCTTTAGCCTTCAGGATCGGGCCTATGGTCCACAGATGTGTTTGTGGCCAGTATCGTCTGTATTTAGAATTAGTCTTCAATGCATGCATTAAAATCTGCAGACTTAGAATCATCTCTAGCATAGGAACAATCTACCTCTTGCCAGCTCCTGAAACATTCAGCACCAGCAATGGCCGTTGCTGCAGAAAATGTACCGTTTAAGTACAGAGATGATTTATCTGACAGTAAACTGTTGTGTATCCTAGGGTCGGTGTACATATAAGATTTGTTCAGCTCAAATGTACTAGGCATCAAAGACTGAGACAAGACACAGGTGAACTCTGTGGTTTCTCCTCGAGATGCTCCGATTTCTTTTGGTGACTTTGAGTGAACTGGTAATGGACTGTGACAAACGTGACAACGATGAACGTTTCTTGGGTGTTTGTGTACAGATGCAGATAAAATAGACTGCTCACACTTACGTTTATGCAGCACAGATCTTGTACGAGCACAGCTTTTGACTCCATATTTCGAAATAAACACAAATGTTGCCTTAACTGAAACACACTGAATGACAACACAAATCGATCACTCGCTGATGAATCCAAACAACACAAACAAATAATACTGTCAGCAATATATCCCAGCAGATATTAATACCAACTTAATCCAAGAGAAATCAAGTCCATATCACTTTCCTGAATGAAACAAACTGAAAAGGATGAAGTAGACTGAGTGTAGTACGCCGTCTACTACGGTATTTATATGTGTTATTGTGGTCACCCGCGACACGCCCACAATGCAAACAATGGGATTAGCGCATGGCCCTCCTCCCACTATTGACAGCTGACCGTTTCGCCGCGCGCGGTCAACCGTATTTGTCAACAAGTGTCACCGTCAATGAACAAACACGTCTAGTTTTGTTGCACAACGCACTATCGTCTGCTAATTAGCAACAAAATTAATGTCTCCTTAAAAGTGTACCAATATACTATGTAAAAAAAAATAATACTTATAAAGGTCCAGTGTTTACTTTTTTTTTTCTGATATCATTAAATTGACTGCTACCATATCCCATAATGTAAGAAAAAACAAACAAAGAATGGTCCAACGTATTACAAAACATAATTAAATAAAACCTAAAGGGGTGATCTCAACTAATATTAAATAATAATACAGTACGGTTATATAATACATACCAAATACCAACATAAGTGAGTTGGTGTCACACACACACAAATATTATTTTCATTTTAAATATGGACAAAAAAGAATATATATATATATATATGTGTGTGTGTGTGTGTGTGTGTGTGTGTGTGTTGTGTGTGTGTTGTGTTGTGTGTGTGTGTGTGTCTGAGAGAGAGAGAGAGAGAGAGAGACCACAAACTACTATGATGTTAACTCAGTACAGACTAAATGAGTAAGCCATACGAAGATGACACGCGATAATTAATTATAAGTCTATTTCATTGAAAGTTTTAAAAATCAAATTACGTGGGTTGATAAAGTTTGATTTTTTAATGTGTCATGAATGTAGAACAGTTCATACGTATTTTGGACGCTCTAGTCAAAAGTACATAGGAAGCTGGTGGTGGGGTGGGGGGGGGGGGGGGAACTGGCCATAAACGTTGCCAATGCCACCGGTAGTAAATCATGGGGGGAGACGCCCTGATAGTCTTTGACATCCCTCTGACCCAGTAATTGACTTAGTCTCCTACTAGACAGGGTGACCCTGGTAAGTGTCCAGATGACCATTTCTTTGAAACTGTTACTGTGCCTGACAAAATAAAAGATCATGAAAGGGGGGGGGGGGCTTTCTGGCTGGCTGTGTGAGTCCAGAGCAGCAACCTTATTTACCTATCTAGAAGAAAAGGCTCGCAATGAATGGGCATGAAATGTTATACGAACTGCAAAGTTTCGTGAATGAATTCATTGAAAATAAAAAAGGTTAGCTTCTTCACGAAGAAACCCTAAATGTGTGTGACTCTGCACAATTTACACCTAAATGTGTGTGAATCTGCACAATTTACACCTAAGTGTGTGTGAATCTGCACAATTTACACCTAAATGTGTGTGACTCTGCACAATTTACACCTAAATGTGTGTGAATCTGCACAATTTACACCTAAATGTGTGTGAATCTGCACAATTTACACCTAAATGTGTGTAACTCTGCACAATTTACACCTAAATGTGTGTGAATCTGCACAATTTACACCTAAATGTGTGACAATTTATTTGATCTATTTTAATTTCAATATAAATATTGGGGAAGCAGAAATCAGAAACAGCGTCCTGTCACACACACACACTGGCACACACACACACAAGCACACATAGACACAACACACACAACTTACACACACAGACACACACACACAACTTACACACACAGACACACACACAACTTACACACATACACAACTTACACACACACAGACACAGACAGACACACATACACACAACTTACACACACACACACAACTTACACACACTACACACAACTTACAGAAACAGCGTCCTGTCTCACACACACACACACACAGAGACACACACACACACACAGAGACACAACACACACAACTTACACACACAGACACAACACAAAACTTATACACACAGACACACACATATACACACACATAACACAGACACACACATATACACACAACTTACACACACACATAACACAGACACACACACACACACACACACACAGAAATGTTTCAGAAATGCTACTAAACTGGAATATTGAACAAACTAATGTTATGGACATTGTTGAGTTTCTTTTTCCAATGTGATTATTATCGTTTCTATCATGACCTACATATCAGACACATTATTGATACGTGGGAGTGAACTAATGCCATTCATGCGTGTCACAAGGCCAAAGTACTGTCGAGTAGAGAGAATCGTAACAATCTATCAAATTTGCTGCTCGCTTCAATCTGGGCACTGGATTGTAACAAGTCACTGAAATGAACACAACTGTCTGATTCGCTGAGTTGCTACATATTTCAACTCACTGACAAATACAGATGGGAGAAAACTGCTGGAGCATCTGAGAGTTGTTTTTTAGTAACTATTAGAAATACATAACTAGAGGTTTGTATGACACCGTCAAATGGGCTAGTCAGAACTGAATGATTGTATGACACCGTCAAATGGGCAAGACAGAACTGATTGATTGTATGACACCGTCAGATGCGCTATGCATAACTGAATGATTGTATGACATCGTCCCATGGGTTAGACAGAACTGGATGATTGTATGACACCGTCCCATGCGCTAGACAGACTTGAATGATTGTATGACACCGTCCCATGCGCTAGACAGAACTTAATGATTGTATGACACCGTCCCATGGGCTAGACATTACTGAATGATTGTAAAAGACACTTGTAAATCCCTAGTCATAATCATTGATGGCAGTGCACGTAAATATAGATACGTCTAACACTGTATATATGGCAGTAAATGTAGGTCCGTCTAACACTGTATATATGGCAGTAAATGTAGGTCCGTCAAACACTGTATATATGGCAGTAAATGTAGGTCCGTCTAACACTGCATATATGGCAGTAAATGTAGGTCCGTCTAACACTGCATATATGGCAGTAAATGTAGGTCCGTCTAACACTGCATATATGGCAGTAAATGTAGGCCCGTCTAACACTGTATATATGGCAGTAAATGTAGGTCCGTCTAACACTGTATATATGGCAGTAAATGTAGGTCCGTCTAACACTGCATATATGGCAGTAAATGTAGGTCCGTCTAACACTGCATATATGGCAGTAAATGTAGGTCCGTCTAACACTGCATATATGGCAGTAAAAGTAGGTCCGTCTAACACTGCATATATTGCAGTAAATGTAGGTCCGTCTAACACTGCATATATGGCAGTAAATGTAGGTCCGTCAAACACTGCATACATGGCAGTAAATGTAGACACATTTATTTATTATTTTATCGTTGTCAATATATAGCAGTATAAAACTATATAGGAAGATGGGATCTTTTATATAGAAACTTTGACGCAATCTTTGTTCAATCGCCTTCTACAGAATCTTCATGATTAAGCACTAGTAGTATCCTAGAACCGCTGTTAGAGACCTTTTTCGCGACTTTACCTAAAAGGGTGCAAAAGTATTTCCGCAGGTACCCCCCCTCCACGTAAGTTCTTCAAATTCGTGGTTGTTTTCAACGTAACTTAAACGTACCCTGGCATAACCTTTCTCGTACCTGTTGGGGGTACGTCTACCACCGGCTGAGATCCGCGGTCTTAGTATATGGGGGGCTACAAAAACCAAAGTTTTTATATCACGTGCGTCATGAAATTAATTCATCATAAAAGAATGAAGAAAATTCGACCTACATTGTGGGTAAATCGACCTACATTGTGGGTGAATCGACATACATTGTGGGTAAATCGACCTACATTGTGAGTGAATCGACCTACATTGTGGGTGAATCGACCTACATTGTGGGTGAATCGACATACATTGTGGGTGAATCGACCTACATTGTGGGTGAATCGACATACATTGTGGGTGAATCGACATACATTGTGGGTAAATCGACCTACATTGTGGGTGAATCGACCTACATTGTGGGTAAATCGACCTACATTGTGGGTGAATCGACATACATTGTGGGTAAATCGATCTACATTGTGGGTGAATCGACCTACATTGTGGGTGAATCGACATACATTGTGGGTGAATCGAAGTACATTGTGGGTAAATCGACCTACATTGTGGGTGAATCGAAGGACATTTTGGGTGAATCGACATACATTGTGGGTGAATCGAAGGACATTGTGGGTGAATCGACATACATTGTGGGTGAATCGAAGGACATTGTGGGTGAATCGAAGGACATTGTGGGTGAATCGACATACATTGTGGGTGAATCGAAGGACATTGTGGGTGAATCGAAGGACATTGTGGGTGAATCGACATACATTGTGGGTGAATCGAAGGACATTGTGGGTGAATCGACATACATTGTGGGTGAATCGACGGACATTGTGGGTGAATCGACCTAGACTGTAGGTAAATCGACATACATTGTGAGTGAATCGACATACATTGTGGGTGAATCGACCTACATTGTCCGTACACAGTATATTCTTTAAATTAGAGATATCATTGTTGACATCATTATCCGTACACAGTATATTCTTTAAATTAGAGATATCATTGTTGACATCATTGTCCGTACACAGTATATTCTTTAAATTAGAGATATCATTGTTGACATCATTGTCCGTACACAGTATATTCTTTAAATTAGAGATATCATTGTTGACATCATTGTCCGTACACAGTATATTCTTTAAATTAGAGATATCATTGTTGACATCATTGTCCGTACACAGTATATTCTTTAAATTAGAGATATCATTGTTGACATCATTGTCCGTACACAGTATATTCTTTAAATTAGAGATATCATTGTTGACATCATTGTCCGTACACAGTATATTCTTTAAATTAGAGATATCATTGTTGACATCATTGTCCGTACACAGTATATTCTTTAAATTAGAGATATCATTGTTGACATCATTGTCCTACACAGTATATTCTTTAAATTAGAGATATCATTGTTGACACTTCATGTTAGGATGAAAAGAAATCCCACGCACAGATTAACAAAAATTGTATTGCATAGCTCCATTTTGTTGACTATAAACAAACGTTATACCTTTTCAACTTCAAATATATATTACATTTCCACAACTTTACTTCGTTTTTGATAGAAATAATCCTCTGGTCATGTGTTAACAATTGAACGAATTCATCACGTGATTTCTTGATTTAAATAGAATAAAAATCGAATATGTTTGACTGTGTGTATTGTTGTTGTTTTGTTGTTATTGTTACTTTTTGGTGGGGGATGGGGGGGTCCCTTTTTTATCATTATGTAAGTAGAATGTTAACACAGTGGTTTCACACAGAGACAGATCTACTGTACTATAGGGTAGACTTAATGGGGGGGGGGGGTCTTAGAATGTCTGCAAGACAATTTGAGAACTGATGATACATGAAATTTACCAAGACACAAATCTATGCACTGTTTTGATATTTTCAACATCCTTTTACAAAAGAAGATAATTTGGACATTAATGTACTATTTTTGGTAAATATTGAACATTATGATAAAAATGGACACCAGTCCAGTGTCTAGATACATACGATGTAACAACACACACACACATACTCACAGCTGTCTGACAACACCTGGCCAAAGGAATGTGCCTCGTTCGTGGACTGCCTACAATTCAGTATTGCATCCATAGCCAGTATAATGTATTGCCTGATCACACAAACATACCCTGGGACACTGGTGTGTGGTCAGATCACAAATTCAATGTATGTATATCCGTGCAGCCCGCCCATAAAGCAGCCCCCGGTCACGCAACGTATCTCTTGTTTAGACACAAATAATGGGCAAGTAACTCCAGAAGCTATACGGACAAGAGTAATCTAACCTCAACTCAATATCGCAAGCACCTGAAGATACACACATTCATACACACAAATGTAAAAATAAAGTGTGGAGGTATTTGGACTGTCTATGAGATACTTTTCATAAGATTTCGGTTTACATCAATGTGTGTGTGCCAATGCCCAGTGTGGTATTGTCTCATGTTGTATAATCATTTTGCCGTTTACGTTTCTCAGTTTCTTAATGTACAAAATACATTTAGGTAATATCACCAACTCTAATCTCAATTGTAGAAGGTGGGTGGGGTTTTATCCCAACAAGAGTACATGTGTATTTACACCTCCTGAACGTCCTAAATCAACAATAGGAGTTTAATAAACATTTTGATTTCTTCATAACCTATTTCTTTAAATTAAACAATTAGTGTCAAATGTTTGACTTAGTTAAATGGATTAAATTTACTTTCATTCCATTAACTATTCAAAAAGTTGGAGAAATCTAAGAATGTTCACAGATAGCCGTCAAAAGCTATGAATGTTCACTGGTAGCCGTCAAAATATATGATTGTTCACTGATAGCCGTCAAAAGACCTGAAAGTTCACTGTTGGCCGTCAAAAGATATGAATGTTCACTGATAGCCGTCAAAAGACCTGAATGTTCACTGTTGGCCGTCAAAAGATATGAATGTTCACTGATAGCCGTCAAAAGATATGAATGTTCACAGATAGCCGTCAAAAGATATGAATGTACACAGATAGCCGTCAAAATATATGAATGTTCACAGATAGCCGTAAAAATATATGAATGTTCACTGGTAGCCGTTTAAAGACCTGAATGTTAACTGATAGCCGTCAAATGGTAACAGATGAATGAACATTTTAATCAACCAAAAGTAAGCTTAAATGTGACAAACATTTAAAAATCGATACACTAATATGGCGATGTATGTTATTGTGTGTGTGTGTGTGACAGAGAAAGTTTATGATTGAGTCATTGTGTTGACTGTAAATAAACTTTGATAATTAAGATGCCGCATAGGGAAGTAATTTGCATTTTGGTACGAAGCCACAAAAAATTGGAAAATCAATCATTAGGATACAAACAAAACAGAATAAATGAGTAGTTCATTGTATCATCTCTGTAGTGACAATAAGTGTCCAGCATCAATAATAGAGTGGTAAGTGAATGTTGACAATGTCTGACTTGATGTATTTACTACATTCACTAACTGAGTAGTACTACACAGCCATGACGTGATGTATTTACTACATTCACTAACTGAGTAGAACTACACAGCCATGACGTGATGTATTTACTACATTCACTAATTGTGTAGTACACACCATGACGTGATGTATTTACTACATTTACTAACACAGTCATGACGTCATGTATTTACTACATTTACTAACACACCCACGACGTGATGTATTTACTACATTCACTAATTGTGTAGTACACACCATGACGTGATGTATTTACTACATTTACTAACACAGTCAAGACGTCATGTATTTACTACATTTACTAACACAGCCATAACGTCATGTATCTACTACATTTACTAAAACAGCCATGACGACATGTATTTGCTACATTTACTAACAAAGCCACGACGTCATGTATTTACAACACAGTTCTATACATTAATACATTTTTCTCATCCACTTCGCTTTCATGTATAGATAAACTGCTTCCATGTATAGATAAACTGATTCCATGTATAGATAAACTGCTTTCATGTATAGACAAACTGCTTCCATGTATAGATAAACTGCTTTTATGTATAGATAAACTGCTTCCATGTATAGATAAACTGCTTCCATGCATAGACAAACTGCTTCCATGTATAGACAAACTGCTTCCATGTATAGACAAACTGCTTCCATGTATAGACAAACTGCTTCCATGTATAGTTAAACTGCTTTCATGTATAGACAAACTGCTTCCATGTATAGACAAACTGCTTCCGTGTATAGACAAACTGCTTCCATGTATAGACAAACTGCTTTATCGCGTGGAAACACAACTTTGTAGTCCTTTATTTTTTTTCTCATCATAACAAAAAGTCAAACGGCCATAGAGTAAATATTCGACCACTTGATGACAATAGAAGTCACCGAAGTTTATTCGACATCTGAATGTAACCGAACAGAAGAAGACAATAGAAGTAATGAGAGTGTTAAATATCTACTGCTTACTGGTCTAAAGCAGACACGCGAGTCTTTCTTCTTTCATCATTCATCAATAGTTGTGATAGTTGTGATCTTATTGGAATGAATGTGAATAAATTGCAAACGCGAACTAATCAATGGTAGCCCAATGCAGCCTTTGTTGGGTTTTGTGCTTTGCTCTATTATTTACTTTCTTATTTCACTAAATCTTGATAAATTAACAATGGGCTGACTCTTTTAATAATGTTCATGAACTTTTAATGGTTTCACTTTCTATGGCTGGCTGGATGTAAGTGTCCTCAAATCTTGTAAATCAATTTAGTGCTCAAATTTTATTCATGTTTAGACCAGAGGTGTGCGGATCTTGAAATTTAGCGTCCGCGTCCGTCCGCGGATTTCTATCAATGATCCGCGTCCGCATCCGCGTCGGCAGAATCTTACAACATTGGTCTGCGGACCAGTCCGCGCGTCCGCATAGCTGAAATTTAGCTGTTTAAATGACTTGAAATTTTTTATGGTAACGCTAAAGAAGATCCGCGTCAGTCCGCGAGTCCGCAACTTAACCATACAAAGCGTCCGCTGTCAGTCCGCGGATTCGGAAAAGTCTGCGGATCTGCGTCCGCAAGCGGACGCGTCCGCTGTCCGCTCATCTCTGGTTTAGACCCAACATGACAATGCACGATTCTAATCATTTCGAGTCCATGAATTAATATAACATTGTGTAAAATTACTTAGCGAATTACTTTATAGTAATGAATAAAGCGGGAAAAAATCGCTTTGAGATTTTCACGTTAGAATAAATATTAAGTACACAAAATAGTGAAGAATATTTTAAGAATCTTATATAGAGTTACAATATTAAATAAATTATATGTTAAGTGTACAAAACATCAGACAAATTAATTCTTTCAAAACTATAAAGTATATATATATATATATATATATATATATATATATGTCTCCAGCTGTAGATGAGAAACAAATTAACAGAGGCACCAAAGCTGAATATAAGAATTAAACAGAGGTACCCAGCTGTAGATGAGAAACAAACAGAGGCACCCAGCTGTAGATGAGAAACAGAGGTACCCAGCTGTAGATGAGAAACAGAGGTACCCAGCTGTAGATGAGAAACAGAGGTACCCAGCTGTAGATGAGAAACAGAGGTACCCAGCTGTAGATGAGAAACAAACAGAGGTACCCAGCTGTAGATGAGAAACAGAGGTACCCAGCTGTAGATGAGAAATAAAAAGAGGTACCCAGCTGTAGATGAGAAACAGAGGTACCCAGCTGTAGATGAGAAACAAAAAGAGGTACCCAGCTGTAGATGCGAAACAGAGGTACCCAGCTCTAGATGAGAAACAGAGGTACCTAGCTATAGATGTGAAACAAATGGAGATTGGGCAAATTCAGATAGTACAAGCGAGCAGCAGTCAGACAAGTTGAAGAATATGAAATGAAGATGAAAGGAGGGTGGCGTAGATATAATACACACTTGTAACGAAATAGAATACACGTGTAATACACACTTGTAACGAAATAAAATACACGTGTAATACACACTTGTACCGAAACACAACACACATGTAATACTTGTTCTGAATTACTACCATGTGGGTTAATACTAAACAAGCTGATAGCCAGAATCAATAAACATAATTTATAGCATATAAATAATTCAATGATTTATTTCAAGATGGTTAAATTTCTCAACACTACACTTCTATCCCCGACATAATTTTAAATAGTAAAAATATCAAAAAAAAATTTATTATTATTTAACACGGTTCGACCATTGTCTGTGAATGTGTATTTATGTTACATTATTTCTATCTGTCAAAATTTAGTGACAACTGCAATAGTAACAATACTTTTTATTGGTGATGCAGTTGTACAGATATAACCATCTCCCCTCCCCTGAGTGTACCATCTCGCATCGTGGGATCTATCGAGTCAACAATGTACCCCCCTGAGTGTACCATCTCGCATCGTGGGATCTATCGAGTCAACAATGTACCCCCCTGTGTGTACCATCTCGCATCGTGGGATCTATCGAGTCAACAATGTACCCCCCTGTGTGTACCATCTCGCATCGTGGGATCTATCGAGTCAACAATGTACCCCCCTGTGTGTACCATCTCGCATCGTGGGATCTATCGAAGAGTCAACAATGTACCCCCCTGAGTGTACCATCTCGCATCGTGGGATCTATCGAGTCAACAATGTACCCCCCTGTGTGTACCATCTCGCATCGTGGGATCTATCGAGTCAACAATGTACCCCCCCTGTGTGTACCATCTCGCATCGTGGGATCTATCGAGTCAACAATGTACCCCCCTGTGTGTACCATCTCGCATCGTGGGATCTATCGAGTCAACAATGTACCCCTGAGTGTACCATCTCGCATCGTGGGATCTATCGAGTCAACAATGTACCCCCCTGTGTGTACCATCTCGCATCGTGGGATCTATCGAGTCAACAATGTACCCCCCTGAGTGTACCATCTCGCATCGTGGGATCTATCGAGTCAACAATGTACCCCCCTGTGTGTACCATCTCGCATCGTGGGATCTATCGAGTCAACAATGTACCCCCTGTGTGTACCATCTCGCATCGTGGGATCTATCGAGTCAACAATGTACCCCCTGTGTGTACCATCTCGCATCGTGGGATCTATCGAGTCAACAATGTACCCCCTGAGTGTACCATCTCGCATCGTGGGATCTATCGAGTCAACAATGTACCCCCCTGAGTGTACCATCTCGCATCGTGGGATCTATCGAGTCAACAATGTACCCCCCTGTGTGTACCATCTCGCATCGTGGGATCTATCGAGTCAACAATGTACCCCCTGTGTGTACCATCTCGCATCGTGGGATCTATCGAGTCAACAATGTACCCCCTGTGTGTACCATCTCGCATCGTGGGATCTATCGAGTCAACAATGTACCCCCTGAGTGTACCATCTCGCATCGTGGGATCTATCGAGTCAACAATGTACCCCCTGTGTGTACCATCTCGCATCGTGGGATCTATCGAGTCAACAATGTACCCCCTGAGTGTACCATCTCGCATCGTGGGATCTATCGAGTCAACAATGTACCCCCCTGTGTGTACCATCTCGCATCGTGGGATCTATCGAGTCAACAATGTACCCCCTGAGTGTACCATCTCGCATCGTGGGATCTATCGAGTCAACAATGTACCCCCTGTGTGTACCATCTCGCATCGTGGGATCTATCGAGTCAACAATGTACCCCTGAGTGTACCATCTCGCATCGTGGGATCTATCGAGTCAACAATGTACCCCCCTGTGTGTACCATCTCGCATCGTGGGATCTATCGAGTCAACAATGTACCCCCTGTGTGTACCATCTCGCATCGTGGGATCTATCGAGTCAACAATGTACCCCCCTGTGTGTACCATCTCGCATCGTGGGATCTATCGAGTCAACAATGTACCCCCCTGAGTGTACCATCTCGCATCGTGGGATCTATCGAGTCAACAATGTACCCCCCTGAGTGTACCATCTCGCATCGTGGGATCTATCGAGTCAACAATGTACCCCCTGTGTGTACCATCTCGCATCGTGGGATCTATCGAGTCAACAATGTACCCCCTGTGTGTACCATCTCGCATCGTGGGATCTATCGAGTCAACAATGTACCCCCCTGTGTGTACCATCTCGCATCGTGGGATCTATCGAGTCAACAATGTACCCCCTGAGGTGTACCATCTCGCATCGTGGGATCTATCGAGTCAACAATTTACCCCCTGTGTACCATCTCGCATCGTGGGATCATCGAGTCAACAATGTACCCCCCTGAGTGTACCATCTCGCATCGTGGGATCTATCGAGTCAACAATGTACCCCTTGAGTGTACCATCTCGCATCTGGCATCTATCGAGTCAACAATGTACCCCCCTGAGTGTACCATCTCGCATCGTGGGATCTATCGAGTCAACAATGTACCCCTGTGTGTACCATCTCGCATCGTGGGATCTATCGAGTCAACAATGTACCCCCTGTGTGTACCATCTCGCATCGTGGGATCTATCGAGTCAACAATGTACCCCCCTGAGAGTACCATCTCGCATCGTGGGATCTATCGAGTCAACAATGTACCCCCCTGTGTGTACCATCTCGCATCGTGGGATCTATCGAGTCAACAATGTACCCCCCTGAGTGTACCATCTCGCATCGTGGGATCTATCGAGTCAACAATGTACCCCCCTGAGTGTACCATCTCGCATCGTGGCATCTATCGAGTCAACAATGTACCCCCCTGAGTGTACCATCTCGCATCGTGGGATCTATCGAGTCAACAATGTACTCCACTGACAGTAAATGCTGAACAGTAAAAGAAACCCCAACCCTAAGTCTTCTTTGCCCCCATCAGTTTCAACAATTACTATAATATAACTCCAACATTTAACTAACAAAACATTGATATTCATGATAGATACAATGCATTCAATTACCCTGTCTAGTACTTAGCCTGATTCAGAAATAGAACGCACGTGACTTGAGTCCGGCGATAAGAAAAAAAATCACCACAAACAGTGAAGACAAAAAAAAATATCTCAAAAGACCAAAGCAATCCACACGTGGCAAGAGTTGAGCAACTGGCCCCAGTCACAGGGGCTACTCGAAGGTTAGTGCAGTGTTAAAAACACGCGCGAGAGGTGGAGCGTGGAGATCGGAGGCTGGAGAGTGAGGAGAATCGATCTTGATTAAGGGTGGAGCGTACGGCTATTAGTGGGATATATTGGTATCGATATGCAGGTGCATTGTGCATGTACACTAATAGTGAGTGGAGGATTCGATGCGATAGTTATTTGCTGGCAATTACACGATGTCCATATGTTAGGCAAAGTACTGACAAGTGAGAGGGACATTATGGTTCAGGTTACTTAGTTGTATTCATTCCATTGATATGAAGGTATAGAAATAAATCTTCTTCCTCTGGCTGTACAGCCTATTTAGGGCCCTGGCCTCTACAGCCCATTTAGGGCCCTGGCCTGCCATACTACTCTTCTCCACTTTTTCCGATCCATGATCTTCTTCCTCCACTCTCTCACTCCTATGGCTTTAAGGTCTTTCTTCACTTCCTCCAACCATCTGCTTCTTGGTCTGCCTTTAGGCCTTTTCTCATTGGGTGTTGCCTTATATATTGTTTTTGGACCTCTGTTGTATAAATAAATAGGTGATTGTATAAAGTGGGATCAACTGGGATCGATAAATACAATGATTACACTAACAATACACGTGCAGAATACAAGTGTACCGAAATACTAAATACATGTAGAACACACATGTACCAAATTACAATACACGTGTAATACTTGTACTGAATTACAAAACCGATACAGAGAACTGGGCAAACAAAATTAGAAAAGCTCTAAACAAAAAAGTTTATTTCATTGTAAAATAACTGACATAGTCGCTAATGTACCTGGTAGATAGGAAGCTATCGCGGGCAAAGAAATCAATCATGATTGTGTAAATATTGAATTTGTGTCCACAACAACAACAACAACAACAACATATTGTTTGTACAAAACAAAGTTTCATTCAGACACCTGGTCGTGTTAATGTAGTTTACAGAACATTTCCACAACAATTAAAGTACAGTTAGACACAAAAATTAAAGATATAATGAGCCAATTCATTGTGTCTGAATAATAAATTGTTTCCCAGCTGATACATCTTACTGCCACTGAGTGAACTCTGTGTTACTTTAAGGTTCCTTCAAAAGATAAATAAAGAACTTAAACAAAAGAAATTTACACACACAAAACAAATGTGTTTTTCATTTTTCATTCAATCTTCATGAAATAAACATAAATGCCAAACCAGCAAGGGAACTGAAGGTCTATAAACAATGGCATCTTTACCATTTATCCCATGCAGGTGTGAGATCAGTTGAGACAGAACACGTTTATTGCGTGATTTAGATTAAAAAATAACAAGTTTACTGTGTGAGATCACTTGAAACAGTACAACTTTGTTGTGTGAGATCACTTGAAACAGTACAACTTTATTGTGTGAGATCACTTGAAACAGTACAACTTTATTGTGTGAGATCACTTGAAATAGTACAACTTTATTGTGTGAGATCACTTGAAACAGTACAACTTTGTTGTGTGAGATCACTTGAAACAGTACAACTTTATTGTGTGAGATCACTTGAAACAGTACAACTTTATTGTGTGAGGTCACTTGAAACAGTACAACTTTATTGTGTGAGATCACTTGAAACGGTACAACTTTGTTGTGTGAGATCACTTGAAACAGTACAACTTTATTGTGTGAGATCACTTGAAACAGTACAACTTTATTGTGTGAGATCACTTGAAACAGTACAACTTTATTGTGTGAGATCAGTTAAAACATAACAAGTGTATTGTTTGATAACAATTGATATTGAACACGTTTATTGCGTGTAACAGTCCAAGAAGTTTATCTCTGTATCCTGCCATACAGCAGCACTGACGGAATCAGTAGTATGCCTGTATCCTGCCATACAGCAGCACTGACGGAATCAGTAGTATGCCTGTATCCTGCCATACTCCATTACTGAGATCAGTAGTATGCCTGTATCCTGCCATACACCCGTACTGAGATCAGTAGCATGCCTGTATTCAAAACGACTGTCTTGTGTGTCTCCTGTGACTGTTGCAGGGGAGACAAAGAGATCCTGCAGATGAGATAACCGCCCCTGCCATCTGCACCATAGTAAGTTCAGCCAAAAACTACATCATCTTCAGTAGTTTAATGTTAGGATTCTATCCACTCTACTTATTCACATATCTCGATGGGTAATATATAATCTGTATTTGCAATGGTCACAACAAAAAGTCCACAGAAATTGCATGAATTAATTTAATCAAGAGAATATATGATAAAAAAATGATATACTACCATACCGGTACTTCATGTTAAATGTCTAGTTCGATGGACCAATCGTGGGTATTGAATGAAAAAAATATGTTAGTGAGCATCAAGTTCTCTCATAGTTAGCAATTAGTATTAAGTTGAGGTTGTAATTCATACATCAATACCACGTTATTAGTAGAAAGAATTCAACTCTTCAAATATTTTCAATACCAGTTATTAGTAGAAAGAATTCAACTCTTCAAATATTTAAAGATATATAATTAGCTAAAAAAGACTAGTCAGGTTGAGATAAATTCAATTATACAAAACACAGGACTGTTTACATTCACAGGTCTGTTTACATTCACAGATTTGTTTACATTTACAGGTCTGTTTACATTAATAGGATTGTTTACATTCACTGATTTGTTTACATTCACAGGGCTGTTTACATTCACAGGATTGTTTACATTCACAGGTTTGTTTACATTCACAGGTTTGTTTACATTCACAGGTTTGTTTACATTCAAGGGACTGTTTACATTCACAGGTTTGTTTATATTCACAGGACTGTTTACATTCACAGGTTTGTTTACATCAGTGATATTTTAGTTTTGAAATTCATTTTAGTTTTAGTTTGTATAAGTTTTGGCTTCAATCATTTTTATTTTTATATTATTACAGTTTTTCACAGTGCAAATATTTCAGTTTTTATAAGTTTTCACAGCAATTATTTCAGTTTCAGTTTATTTTTTGGTAACTATCATTTCAGTTTCAGTTTTATCCTTTATGAGCGATACATTATACAAGTCACAATGTTATTTCTAAAACTAACTAAAATTTACTGTTATATTAATATTACTGTCATTCAAAATCCATTCTCCTTCAAGAACTTTAAGTTCAGTTTTAAGACTGAACGCATTTCGAGCGATTTACTCATTCTATTGCGTCTTCCAGCAGTAAACAGTCCACAGACAGAAAATACACTTTCGCGTTTCCTTCCAAAAAATTGTTTAATAAGACTTGCCATTTAATAAGACTTGCACAATAATTATTATTTCACATAAACAATGGCTGGCGGAAAAGAATAATAGTAGACTATAGTGGAATTCGTTATATCTCACGTCCACTCTCTACGCTTGCCTCAGCCCAATTGCCTACTCTATCTCCAAATATACTTTTATATCATTGGGCTCTCTTAATATGTTCCCTACTTCCCCACATAAATCAGACAAACTCAGGTGGGGTGCTATAAGTTACATTCCATTCCTCGAACAGAAAAGGTATCAGATTAAATGGTAAGGCACTCTGGTATCCGGACGCGATACCAGTGCAATTAAATCAGAAAGGGGAAAAAGATGGGATGCGGGGCGGGGGGACAGGTACGTGCGTTTTCCCCTTTCCATGGTTTCCGCTATTTATGTCCCTCGTCACGGGCTATTGGTTTGATCCGTGCCATGCATTGTATTAGGAGGAAGTGGTGGGGTTGATGCTGTCCGTGGAGTCTGGTGATTTTATCTGTTTTTCCGAATGTTAATTGACTCTCTCTAACCAATGTGTGAGAACCCTGTTCTGCACAATTTTGTATTATTTTCGTTCTTGCACAAACGTTTTCGTTTTTATAAGTTTCTACACCCAACATTTTTATTTTTATATTATATTCGTTTTTCTTTCATAATTCGTTTTAGTTTTCGTTTTCGTAAAACGGGAAGCAATCATTTTCGTTTTCGTTATCGTTATCGTTATGTAAATATCACTGGTTTACATTCACAGGTTTGTTTACATTCACAGCACTGTTTACATTCACAGGTTTGTTTACATTCACAGGTTTGTTTACATTCACATGTCTGTTTACATTCCTAGGTTTGTTTCCATTCACAGGTTTGTTTTCATTCACAGGTTTGTTTACATTCACAGGACTGTTTACATTCCTAGGTTTGTTTACATTCACAGGTTTGTTTACATTCACAGGTTTGTTTACATTCACAGGACTGTTTACATTTACAGGTCTGTTTACATTCACAGGTTTGTTTACATTCACAGGTCTGTCTATATTCACTTGGCTATCACCCATTGTTTTAATTATTTAAAAAAGAAAACATACAAAAAAAAATTTCAGGGTGAAAAGAAGGCGTAGTTTGGCTTAAATGTAAAATATGGGAAAAGTAAAAAATGCACTTAAGTTTCTATAAAATAAAAAATTCAATCAAATGAGAACTCTGGAGCAGATAAATGGGGTTATGAATTTATTGCTATCTCCCTTACTGCATAACAATGTATGCTGGCTGCATTTGTCAAATTTTGCGAATGTCATATTACCAGGCATATTTTAATGAAATTTTTTTTTAAGTTTTTTGATTGGTTTTAACATGATACTGTTAAGATTTCCTTTTTTTACCATTTTCTATTTTTACAGTTAACAAGGCTTGCTCAGTTTAGATGGAAAATATAAGAATTTGGCTACAAATCCAAAACTAATGTGAATTCACATCCATGTGTGCATCTGGATTATTATGTAAAAACTTTAATCTTTGGTGACCATCAAAGAGAGATCATGAGTTTCTTTCTTGGCTGTCTTTAGTACTACTAGAATGACTTGCCCCTACTTAGTTCGGCAGATCAACATTTGGCAAAGTAATTCTCTAGGACCAAACCTATTTTCTTAATCGATAAGGAAACCAAAATTCAGGAGCGAATGATCGATATGAAATTGTTATTTTGGAAAAGATCATCTTCTCCCTGGTTGTCTGAGGTTACAGGAGACTACTTATTCAGTTGGCTGGGCAATGGTTCCATTAGACTACAATGTAGGAGTTAATTAGTACCCTGATAGGTGTGCTGTACGACTATACCCGACATCTACTCACATCATCGCATAAAATGATGCGCACGTTATGCCATGAAGTGAGCCTGAACTTGTCAAACTAGTAAACAATATGAGAGACAGATAGGCGGTGTTGTGTGGTAGAAAAAGAATCGCGACTTGTTTTACAGCAGTGATCCTCAAGGTGTGGGACTAAGTTCAGTTGGATCGCGACACAATGTAGAATACGGAGAGGATTGGGGCACGCAATGTAGAAAATGGAAGGATCCAGGTAACAACGTAGCAATGGAAGGGGATCGCGACACAATGCAGCAATGGAAGGATCGAGAATAACTAAACCCAGTATATTTATAGCTCTGCAAATGTGCATCGTGAGAAGAATCTATGTACAATAAAGTGTCACCTTTCTGGCAGTGGGTTCTTTCTTTGAAGGTAGGTCCATCAAAAAAAAAAACAGTTTAGATGGTTGGTCGAATCAGACAATGTATTATAGTGAGTCTCTATAGTGGTGAGAACCACTACTTTACAGCATCTGCCGTGCTTACATGAATGATACTTCAATCAGTATAACAATTGTATTACCTGTATTAAAATCGTTTCAATTTCTAATCGTTCAGTGATTGAATCAATATTCACCATTAATATGTACTATTGGTGGATCTCCACAAAACTTGATATTTCACATTTATTGTGTACTTGTGTACAGAAAATTACTATACCACAGTATGGACGGAGGCATCAGCCGTGCTGAAATACAATGAATCATGAGAACAGATTCATAAAACTTCAAAGATAAATGAAGTCAAACAGTGACACTTTTCATACAGGCCAGAACCAGTTCTAGAAAATTATTCTAAAATAAAACTGTTGTTTTCAATCTTCATGAGAAGTATTGGGAAGACGCACTCTCGTCACACACACTGCAATGGACAGTAAAGGGCCTAATGAAGACATCGAGCATGATACATTGTGATGTTTGTATAAGTACTAATACATTGTGATGTTTGTATAAGTACTAATACATTGTGATGTTTGTATAAGTACTAATGCATTGTGATGTTTGTATAAGTACTAATGCATTGTGATGTTTGTATAAGTACTAATGCATTGTGATGTTTGTATAAGTACTAATACATTGTGATGTTTGTATAAGTACTAATACATTGTGATGTTTGCATAAGTACTAATACATTGTGATGTTTGCATAAGTACTAATACATTGTGATGTTTGTATAAGTACTAATACATTGTGATGTTTGCATAAGTACTAATACATTGTGATGTTTGTATAAGTACTAATACATTGTGATGTTTGCATAAGTACTAATACATTGTGGTGTTTGCATAAGTACTAATACATTGTGATGTTTGTATAAGTACTAATACATTGTGATGTTTGTATAAGTACTAATACTTAAATCCAGTAAACGGATGCGGTCTATGGCGAGTGTCATATGTGTGGGGGCCTGTATTAAACATAAAGTTTTTCTACTGCTCGGTGACGATAAAAATATCTCTTAATCGCTTGGACACCCCGAGGCTTGAAGGTGGTTTCCCCCTAAGTTGCCACTCAGTTGGGCCGCCCCTTCGGGTGATATATTTTTAGGTCGTAGTTGTGTGAATAATAAATGACCTAAGTTGTTTGTATATTTTTTTTTTACTTTCGAAAAAAAAAAGGTTTCAACTTAGCATTGAAAAAAATCGCTAAAATACTACCGGGTACTTTTACATGAGAATTGAATTAAATGACATAAAGATAGCTTGATTGCACAGAGAAAAGAATACACAATACGAAAACACAGAAATAGAATGCCAGACATTTGAATTTCAAATCACGTTCGTATTCAAAGACATTTTAATATATTTAGACTAATTTCCAAGGTGTTCGTATTCTAAAAAAAAAGGGGGCAAACTTTGCAGAGACGGAGGCGGTTTACTGCACTGCATACAAAGGAGGCAAGCTCAAAATAGGG